>JBBPSC010001167.1:0-10702 GCA_038093395.1 Baorangia bicolor | reverse complement strand
ATCTGTGGTCCGATCGGTCTAATACCTCCACTGTGGAGAGTGTTAGCGTTGGGTGAAGGGTAACAAAAAACGTGCGTATCGTGCGTGTGCAGAGCACAGAACGTGCTGTTCGATTCTAGGTGAGAGAAGATCTCTTTTTTGGTGTCAGTTTGTCACCGATGGAGCACCCCAAGCATGCGCCAAGACGTGCCCTCTCAAGGGAAAGTAACCGCTGACCGGAATTGCGCCAAGGAACCGACACCAACTTTATCTATTTGAGCGTATACGTGGTAGGCCTGGAGATGTGTGCACTGGTTGATCCGGGATCCCGGGTAGCATATTGGCCGGGCCCAGCAACCGCAAAGGTAAGAGTCTGTGTCTTTGCGGAACACGTTGTATGGAATGGAGCCTGGTCGATATTATCGGAAGCCTAAATGGACTAGAACAACAATTACCAAACACTGTTGCTGCGGTGCTATCGCTTACCACATACGCCTCTCTCACAAACGTGGTGGGCCGCTCTTTCAGAACTGCAAGGAGCAATCAAGGCCAGTACTGGAACCTGTGTGGTGTGAGTCTTCCACGGTCGCTAATGCTTTTTGTGAATCTAGAATGGATGTTTGAGGTGTATACCGTACGGATACTACTACTTCCAGGATTCTGACTCGAAGGGCGAGTCTCGTCAGCACCATTCTGTGTCTGAACGGATGTGTTCGTGAACTCGCAATCGTACAGGGTCCTCGCAAAATGCACCATAATTCGGGTCCAGGTCTTCGGAAACCTGTGTTGCGTTGGTCCGCATGGCCGAACTAGCCATCTTTTCCGGGCTTGTCAGCGTGGTCAAGACAAAGTTGTTACCTCCGAGTCATCGACACGCCCCACATGATGAATTTGTTCACGATCGCGAGACACATCCAAAGAACGGCGTATGATGAGATGTGAGTTAAAGGACGACCAGTAGAGGCGAGGACGGATTCACTAGCCGATCGAGTTACAAGAGCGTAGTGAACATCGAGTCGAGTCGTGTCCAGCGCGGAAATTCACGCCCAGCTCAGCAGTGAACCACGTACCACGGACAAACTCACTACCGCTTGTCGAGCAACGGCATCTCAACGCACTGCGGTACACCTCCGCACGACTCGGACCGTACGCGTGGGGACTCGGACTTGTGTATACGGTTACAGGTGATGGTCACTGGCAGTTGGGCGCAAGAGAGAGGACAATCACGTATGTACGAGTGCATGTTCTACCTCAGTGAGTACTTACCAGAGTATTCTACATCATTTTCGCTACTGAAGTCACACCTCGGAGACTAATGAAGCAAGTGATTCAAACACCAGGTAGTAGGAGATGATGTGAAACAGGGGGTACACTGCAAGTTTGCCCGGTGTCCTCGTTTCAAACCAAAAGAAGTAATGCTTCTGCACATCTCCAGGCTTCGTAGAAGCACGGTTGTCGACTTTCCGAGTTATGACGGTCTCGCGGCGACATACTAAAAGCGAACGAGTCTGATCCGTAGGTCTTCCATCGTTACCGTCCCCCCACAGGTACCCAATGTCTGACTGGACGGTTATAAGCACTTTGGCTCTTGGGTGTGTCGTGGTTCTATATGTTGGACGACGAGCTCTCGGGAGTCGAACTTCTCACCCATTGCCTCCTGGACCTCCCGGGTTACCATGGGTTGGGAACATTCTCGGGATCAATGCAGGCGCTCCATGGTTAACATATGCCGAGTGGGCAAGAACATACGGTGGGTTCCAACATGTTCAGTTCTACCTCATCCGCTCAACCCGATATTCGTGCAGGCGACCTAATTTATTCTCGACAGTTGGGAAAGGACATCATCATCATCAACTCAGAAAAGATTGCAAAGGACCTGCTCGAGAACCGGTCCAAGAACTATTCAGACCGACCCTACCTCATCACCAACGAAATGTCAGGTCCTCGTTTCTCATCGTGATGCTCATCTCAATCCACTATTCAAGGTGTGGTGTCGGATTCAATCCCGTGCTCATGCCTTATGGCGATCAATGGCGGCTGCACAGGCGGCTCATCCACCAGACGTTTCGGCTCGAGGCGGTACCTAGATTTCTGCCCCTTCAACACCGCAAGGCGTGTCATCTCCTCCAGCGGTTACTGGATACCCCCGACCAACTCAGTGATCATTTGTTCCAGTAAGTGAAACGAGAGTGGATGCGGTGATAGTAGACCCAACTCAACTCTCCATCGAGATACACGTTGTCGGTCATTCTGAAGAGCACGTATGACTATGACACCGCATCTCAAAAGGACGAAATCGTCGATATCGTAGCAAAGGTGCTGAACGTTGTTTTGCCTGCCGTGCGTCCCGACATTGCCATTATGATTGGCGCCTTTCCGCTATGTGAGTCGGCCACATTTGCTGTTCCATGTTCGATCATGAGATGAATTTGTTTGGAGTGCTTCATTTTCCGTCGTGGCTTCCCGGTATGTCATTTAAGAAGGAGATGGCGATGGCACGCGCGTTTTCGAAGCAGTTTCTTAAACGGCCGTTTGAGTACGCTCTTCAAAGAGTGGTAATGGTTCACATCGCTTCCTCGCCTCGTGCCCGTGTTGAATAATTGCATATGCTAGTCTGGCGGTAGCGTCGCACCGTCGATGGTACAGGATGCACTGCGAGATATGGAAGAAAAGGGAAATTCACCCGAAGAATCGTGGATGGAGGATCTCAAGGGGGCATCTGGGACCGCGATTTTGGGTACGGTGCTCGGATGCTTCGTCAGATCCGTTACTCACGCGTGTTATCCAACTTTGTTAGCTGCATCAGAGAGCGTGCGTGATACAACGTCTTCATGGTCATCATCATGACGAACGATATAACAGTCCCACTCGGTCCTGCTGACGTTCTTTCTCATGATGGTGTTGAACCCGGCAGCGCAGGAAAAAGCACAAGCACAAATCGATGCCGTGGTGGGCAACGCCAGATTGCCGACCATAGACGATCGACCGTCGTTACCCTTCGTAGACGCCATTTTCTGGGAAACATTTAGATACAATCCCATCGTTCCTCTCTGTGAGTGGTTCCGCTCCTTGGTTAGTGCTTGTCACGGTCGCCGATCCCCTTGAATCACGCAGCGGTTCCCCATGCCGCCGTGGACGACGACGTGTACAATGGATTCCACATTCCAAAAGGTGAACGATCGGCTGTTCCCCTGAGTGACCGATCGTCTATTGATGCCCGCGGTTTCAGGTGCCATCGTCCTCGCGAACCTTTGGTTCGTGCTTCTAGTATACATTTCCTTCATGACAGATCTCCATGACCCTTTTCTTGGCTAGGTCGATGGCACACGACGAATCCAGGTACCACAACCCACACGCGTTCACACCCGAGCGATTCCTCAACGACGACGGTTCCCTCAAACCCAACGACACCGAACACATCGCGTACGGATTCGGCCGACGGATATGTGTCGGGAGATACTTTGCAGACACGTCGTTGTGGGCGGTCATCGTCAAGGTGTTGGCCGTGTTCAAGGTAGTGAACGCCCTGGACGAGAACGGGGTGGAGGTCCCTGTCGAACCGAGATTTTCGAGCGGGATTGCGGTGTGAGTGATGGGGCGATGGATGCCCATGTCACGGCCGTGGGTGCTGATTTTTTTCTTTCTCTCTTGTGCAGACATCCTCTTCCGTTCAAGTGTAGGATCGTGCCCAGGTTTCCAGGGATGGACGCCGAGAAACTGGAGCAGTTGATTGCTGCTAGCACTGCTTAACGCAACTTTTTTTTTTTGCAAGTTCCACCATTCATGGATATATACATGAGGTCACCGTTCGACGTATGCTAGTCTGAGAGAAACCAAGTGGGTCAAAACCACATACAATATATCTTACACCTAATGCAGCAAGAGGATGAGTAACCAGAACGACAACAGTCAAGACCACATTTCCAGACTGAGGGAGCGAGATAAGAAACATCATGGTGTTCGTGACGGTATTGAAGAAGTGGAGCTGTAGAGAGAGAGAGGACAAGAGAACGCTTCCCACCGCCTTTTTGTTAGACGCGCGTATCATACACATCACCCCATCCGGGCGCTTCCTTTCCCCCACAGATCATCGATCATCGGTCATCCAGGAACTAAAGACAGCGGGTCAGGCGCAGACGTAAAAATGGCCAACCCCGGCATCGCTTCCATATATTCTCTGAAATACGGCACCACATTCTTGTTCGACCGCACCGTCAGCCGCTTCAACACACACCGCGAACGCGCGACCATCTCCATAAACGAGGCATGCGGCCACGCGTCGCGTTCGCGATAACAAAAACAAACGTCAAGGTCTTCAAGCGCGGGCAAGGTGAGGGCGTCAAAAATGACGCCGAGCCCCGCTCGGATCACTTTGATTTCGACGTGGCGCAGCCAAGGATGGGTGATCGACCCTGGCGAGAGCGCGCGTAAGACGCCGAGTTGATCTTCGTCTGCGGAGAGACAGGAGACGACGAGGGTGCGGAGGTAACCGCAGCGCGTGAGGAGCTGGACGAACAGCGTACTGCTGAACAGGGCAAAGTGCATGTTCAACTCGACCAGGTGGTCCCAGGGCAACTTGATCCCGTCGAGGGACTGCAAGTCGTAGTTGAGGCACTGTAGAGATGCAGATCGGAGGCGTTTGGCGGGTCCGGGGAAGTGGATGGAGGGGGGATCTCGGTGGGAGGTGATACGGAGACGCTCGATGGGAAGATCGGTCTCGATATTGATCTCTGGGACGAAGAGGGTGGGGAAGGAGGGACCGTGCCACCAGAGATCGCTGCAGTGGGCGATGAGGGGTCGGAGCCAGTGTACGACAGTCGAAACTAGCTCCGGGTCTGCAGCGAACATGTTGATGTCATTCAAGACTCGAACGATCAGAGGGACGCTCTTGGCTCTGGCCAGCCAAGCTTCGCATGCGTGACGATACCCCTCAGAAACGGTTTTCTGAAGATAGATGGAAAGAGAGGACCAGAGGCGGGGGGTGGACATAGCCACAGCACGCCAATGACGGCATACCCGGGTAAGCACCATGGGAGACTCGACATGTCTTGGGGTGATGTACGGTGTTTTGGGCAGGCAATGGTAAAAAACCTCGCCCAACACCTCTGGAGGGATCCGACGAGCGGGTGACGTGAGCGCCCGGTGAGCGAGTAACGACCGGCGGACATGACCACTATTCGCCTCGAGTTTTGCTCGGATCATAGCGAGCTTCCGAATAGCACTATCTACGTTCCCCATCTGTAACGCAAGCGTGGAAAGTTGGGTGTTCCGCTCAGAGACGACGGCATTGATGAGCAGAACGTCCTGGTGGTCTGGGACGACATTGACGGTACTGAATTTCGAAAACGGCGTTTCAAGATCACCTGGCTGTTGACGATTGTGAACAGAGTTTCAGTGACAAAGAGGCGAGGGGACTGACCAAAAGGGACGTCTGTTACCCAGGAGACGATGGCATGAGAGTCAGACACGATTGCGCCATCAGACGCGGGAAACGACCTGCGCACCTTTCCGAGATACTCGTCCAACTGATCATGTATCGCCTGTAGAACATCCATGTTGGGATATCCACTCGTCAACGGACTGTACGACTGTAGCGTTGGTTTTACGAGGGCAAGGGCAAGGGCAATGGGGTGTGAACTGATATGAATCACGAAGGCGTGTCACGAGCCACGATGTATGTACAAAATTCCCCTTCACTCTCAAGGACTCCAGCACTGACCAAGTCTCGTAATGACAGGTATCGCCGTCGTGTGGGGAAATCGTCTCTCAGGCTGTTGAACTGAGGGTGCCAGTGAATCGAACATGCCAAATAAGACTTTATCAGATACGGTGCAACTGTATTCTACAATCTGGCCATAATATTCTGAGAGTTGGTGGCATGGTCTTTGAGTGGAGTGGAATTGAATGTTGACCATCCATGCTACATTTTATCTTGAATTCTACTACAACCTCCATGGCAGTGTGAATGCTCATCAGGGTCTGTGACTCCATTGTCGTGCTGGATGGTTCTCTCATTGAAAAATACATGTCTGTAACATGTGGTTCCGTTTGAACCTTGTGGACGCTCTCCAATAATACTTCGTCTGCTACATACGCTCACAGGAATTGTTCGAGTCACTTTGATAATAACACCTTGGCATTCGGCAATGATATACTGAGCCGCACAAAATATCTTGCACGGATTTTGTCTTTGACTACGGCCGGATCCATGCCAGCAGTGTGAATGCTCAGATCTCATGTACAGTAATATACGCTCACATCATGGGACTGACTTTGATAATAACACCTTGGCATTCGGCAATGATACTTACACTGAGCCGCACAAAACATCTTGCACGGACCCGGTGAAACCTGTCCCGAGTTATTTTTTCGGAGATCCTGCCGACCTTGGTTACCACATGTACAAGCACACCCCGATTGCAGCAATGTGTGGTTTCCAACACCCAAGTATAGGCACTGATCCGTACTGATTGCTCCGTTCTCTGTCCGGTTGCAAGTTCCTAACACTACTACCTACGTAAGACGCAGACTGACAGATGGTCGTTCAGCACGATGTAGATCAATTAATATGGCTGGCCAGCATTAATAGGTACAAAGAATCCGGGAAACAAACATATCACCTACCGCACATATGCGCGCTGTATCATAGGTACCATGTAGACGTCAGGGAGACATGGCCAACTTGTTGGCCCGATGCGATCATCGGCGGGCCTGTATATGTAAAGGTTCACGGCTTCATGTCAGACGTGTATCCATGACGCAACATGCACTGGAATCAAGACCGATACTCTGGTGTGTTCCCACTCCACCACAAAGGCGAGCATGTATGCCAAGAAGAAGATCTGCCATGGCGCTCATAATATGTGCACTGGTTGTTTCAGGTTGACCCAGGCTGTGAGCGGCGCCGAGCTGAACCTGGTAGTACGCGCGATCGGCCGATCATAGCCCCCCGAAACTCAAATAAGCTCGAGGCACCACCACCACATGGACCATATTCACTGTCCAACGGAGGTACTAGGAAACGTGCTGTATAAAGTTTGGCATGGCGCTCGCCAGCCCCGTTAAACAGCGAACATATCGGAAACGAACCAAGTCCTGAATTCTTCGGAGTGTCAAAACTTGCTGCACGGGCGACTATCTGGACATGCAGGGACGTTGCTCAGCGCACCTGAACGACGTGGCCAAACGTGATTCGGAATCACCGACTTGGCTTGCTCGAGGCTGGGTAGAATTTTTGGGCGGACGTTGATACTCGGCTAAGCTGAGTCTTCTTTTTTTTTTTTGGTGGTGAGTTCAACGTTTCTCGCAAAACGGATCAAGTAGCCGAGGTTTGGGGACGGTTCCGAGTATTCCCGCGCTGAGGAGGCTCGTTCCGCACGTGGCTTGTATTCTGCCAACGGTCTCATACCCCAACTCGTGTTCATGTACAGTCGGCGGTTCGGTCTCGCTGCCTTCAAAATGTGCCCAATCCAGGAACGATGGCTTGACAAGAAGCAAAAATCCTTGCTCAACGGGACGAAGATTGGCCATCAGATTAATCATGGATCCTCAGAACAAGGACAATGAGCGAGGCGCCGAGCAAGAAATTGCCCAGACTCTGGCTACAAGTTTAGATCTGCACTAATAAGCGGTGCACGTTTGTTTTTTTCTACGTTCAAGTGCATCTCACCATTTTAATATTCGCTCACGAATTGGGGCCGAGAGCGTATTTAATCCTGTCTGCTCGAGTTGATTCAAACCATTGGCATTCAAGACCAATCGCGCAGCTTCAATGGATCGCTCGCACCGCACTCCTGCTTCATCTGGCTCGCTTTCGCCCATCCCTCGACAAAGCAAAGTCGATTTACAGAGACGGTATCGAGCAAACGAGGGAGAATGTTTCAGCGCACTCCGAGACGTCATCAACGAGCTTACCGGAGAAGAGCTACAGACGCGGCAAGAGATCCTGAGAAAAGGTGTGTAGGTGATATATTAGTCCAAAGGTGGGGTCTAATAGGTCTGCTTGCATCCAAAGCCATCGATCTGCTCTTGGCTGCTTCGGAGATCAGGAAGTCGAGAGAAGCCCGGGTGGTTCATCCGACCCCGCATGAAACCCGCTCTCTCACCGACCCCCAAGACGCTACATCAGCTCACATGGGCAAGTCGGTCCGATAGCACGCGATCGATGTGCTCATCGTTTTTTTCAGGTTATTCCGCCGAATCGTCTCGCTGGCCCCAAAGTTGGCAATCTATTCCCGAGTTCGATGTACAGCCAGCCTACTATGCTTCCCAGTCCCATGGCCAACAGTATCACTTGATGTTCAACATGGACTCTGCTTTGAACCAGGCCAGTTGTCGAGGATATAGCGAAGACTGGTCTAATCATTTTTAAGTTTAGAATATCTCAACCATTCGATGTATCCCTATCTTCGTCTTCAAATGATGTAGCCTTTGAATTAACGATGATCCACTATGTATTTCGTACTTATTTATTCGTCCGTAGACAGTGTCACGGAAGAGTACCCAACCTTGTTACTGGGTTTCGAAATATGAATATTGAATATTCACTAGCATGGGGTTATAGTTTAGAAACAACATTGTTTCAGAAAGTGAGTCACCTCGTGTTCGTTTCTGCAAGACCGTATCGACACGATCTCGATTTTGTTCGGGTCAAGGTTATGTGGGAAATTTGGTACAGTAATGAATTATTTTGTCTCCTCCGGCTGTCATGTCCAACGCAGCCTATGAGCGGCTGCCATTGCACTCGGTCTCGGATTCAGCCCGCGCTCGTTCCCGTTCTCGTTCACCACATCGTCGCTCGCCCTACAAGTCCAGCT
Organism: Baorangia bicolor; assembly: GCA_038093395.1. Classification (NCBI taxonomy): domain Eukaryota; kingdom Fungi; phylum Basidiomycota; class Agaricomycetes; order Boletales; family Boletaceae; genus Baorangia; species Baorangia bicolor. The sequence goes on along the minus strand of JBBPSC010001167.1, from coordinate 1,907 downwards.
TGTTCAGTTTGTCGATACGCCCACGGACGTGTTTCACAGCCCTCAAAGTCATCGTCCCACTTCTCGCCCTCGCCGTCCTCACCGGTCTCTTCTTCTACGAACCCCACATCGAACTCGCATTCTACTCCCGCGAATGGATACAGCACGAAATCTCACCCATCGAGCCCCTCTTGGGGTGCTTCGATCCCGAGCGCGTCAGCACCCACTACAATGTCTCCAAGTATGTCTACGGTCCCAAGCACAACGAGGTCCACGCTGGCGTACCCATGCGATTCGACATGGACTGCTACGATTTTGCAGCGACCATCCAGTCACCAGAGCAATCACACCACCCCACGTCCGTACCCCCCGACGACCGTATCCAATATCATACCTATTGGCGCGTCGACCTCGCACCGTTTGATGAACGACAGGAATACATGCTCAAATCCTTCTTTGCGACACAAAACGTCGATAATACCCGTTTAATTATGTGGTCTAACGGGGACCTGAGCGTTTCCCCGATCCTCCAAAGGTACACTGCCCGGTTCCCAGATGCGTTCGAGTTGCGTGTGGTTGATATTGAGGTGTTGGCGCGAGAAACGCCGCTCGATGGGTCCAGTCTGTTGAATTTGAACGATAAGAAGGCGTGGGTGGATGGAGATCTCGTGCGGTTGTTGGTCGTGTGGACGTATGGGGGTGTATGGATCGACATGGACTCACTCCTCACCCGGGACCTCGCACCCCTCCTCGAACACGAATTCGTGACCCAATGGGATTGCTACGGTACGTCTCTTTCTCTCCTTCGCAGCCACTGAACCGACCTCGCATCTTCACGTAGACAAACCGTACTCGGCGATGAACGGCGCCCTGATGCACTTTTACAAACACTCGCCCTACCTCTGCGAAGCCTTTCACGTCATGGCCACTTCCTCCCCTCCCCGCTCTGGTTCCACCGACTGGGGCTCCCTCCTCTACCTCAAACTCTGGCGTCGGCTCTTGGCAGCCCACATCCCTCCCTTTAAAATCCTCCCCTTTTGCTTTAGCGACGCGCGTGCCTGTCGTTTGGACAATCGTCTTCCGGACCCGTTCGAACCCGACCGAGCGAGCGGGACGTGGACGATGGGACTGGGGCTGGAAGCGGGTGGGGCGCTGGATCGGACGTTGAGCAAGGTGTTTTCGGTGCATCTGCATAACCAGTGGGAAAAAGCGTTTCCGAAAGGGGGGTGGGTCGAGCGGTTGTTGTTGGCGCGGTATGAAGAAAAGTTGAAGGAGAAGTGGGGGGAGACGGATGTGGGCGGTGTGGTCGGGCTGGATGATCGATGATAGGTTGGGAATGGATACTTGGAACCTACTGGATTGATCTCAGCGAACTTGACTATGATGCAGGGCGGCCTCAATCCGATCTTTGCGGGCAGTGGCAGTGGCAGTGACGCCGCCCTGCATATCGCCCGGACATTGGAAAAAGTCAATGAATCGGGATTCATTGAACTCTCCCGTGAAAAAAGGTGGATCTACTATTTACAGTGTGTGGGGCCCATCCGAATCAATGCAATAACAGCGATTTATGTACTTTGAAAACTGTGGCAACCCGTGCCTCTATCCCAGGCGAGGTTACTTCCGTCTTGAGGCTGCGGAGTGAACGGCAGCGGGTATACCCGTACCTCTTTTGAAGCACACTCCTTTCGTGGTGTGTATACCGACCCGTCGGAGGCGCTGGTTGCGACGGTTTTCAAAGTAAATCGCTGTTATTGCATTGATGATTAGGCCCTTTCAATGTCAAGGCGATATGCATAAGATGAAGGCTGCGGAGTGAACCCAATTAAGAGTCGAAAAGGCAAAACTTTGCCAACAAGTTGGGACCCGCCAAGGCCCAACAAGTCCCACATTCCCACATTGAACTGTCTTTCATGTCCTCGACCGTACCC
>JBBPSC010001166.1:0-11385 GCA_038093395.1 Baorangia bicolor | reverse complement strand
AACAAAACACAATGCTAAAGCACTCATAGACAATCATCGTACATTAGATCCTTCCACAGCTCAAGAAAAGAACCAAGTAAACAAAAGTCCGTTTCTCCTTCTCCTTCTGCAGTGTCTTGATAGACTGCCTCGATGCCTAATTCCCTTCTCCCGCGTGTCGAGACACCACGCACGTTTTATCTGTGGTCATGTATTCGGTACCAAGACAGCCCAGCAAGAATAGTCGTGAAAGAAGTTTGACAAACAAAAGTCGAGTGGACACTCGCACCCGGTTCCATTTCTAATACTTTGATTTTTATCTTTGCTTACTTCCGTTATCCTTACTTAGACCTCAGACTTAGACCACGATCGGGCTCGGACTGTATCGGACGGACACGATCGGACTGAAACACAGATACAACGATAGAAAGCTAGACGTGACGAGGAAGACAAGGCCTAATGGATCTCACGGAGCGCCTCCACTACCTCCTCCATTTCCCCCATCACCTCCTCATGTTCTGCCTCCAGACCCCTCATAACAGACTGGATCTCACGTATCCTCCCCTGCAAGTGGAGGAGGTGTCGAACCGCGCTGTCCCGCTTCTTCGCTGCATCAGACCGGCCCAGCCCAGCCACCATATTCCTCGAAACCTCCTTCACCTTCGCCTTTCCCTTCACCGGCGTCTCGCAGTCGTTGTTGCCAGACGCGACCATTCTTGCTGACACAGCCTGCGACGGCCCGGCCTCAGAAGTCCGAGATTGAGTGGCTATGGATCCCTAGTTAGGAAGCACAACCAAGTATACGCGACTTACCACGCGGCTCGGTCTCCACCTCCACCACTACTTTCCCCCGCTTCCTTCCACCATGTCCAGTCAACCGGCTGCACTTAACCTCGCCCTTGAGGCAAGGGTCACAGGCGGCTCCTTCAGGTCCGGCGCAGCTGACGCCGTCCCGTGCACACCGATTGCATGGCGGTAGCCTGGTCTTCGCCTCCGCTGCAGCGACGGACTCCTGTTCGTGGTCCGACCAGTCCTTGTCGACCACTTGGGTGTGCTAAGGTCGGATGTCAACAGGGCCGTCATTGTACCTAATGGGAGCAGACTCACCTTACGGTTACCAGCGGTTCGCACCACGAACGACTCATCCAAGACTACAGACGCGGCTTCAGAAGAACCACCTCCTTCAAGTGGTGCCGTCAGACCCCTCGTCACCGCCTCCTCGACCTCCTCGACCTCCATCTGCATTGATGATGGTTCCACTATGGGTGCACTCGACGTCCGTGCCGCTAGGGCCTCCTTCCACCGGGCGAACGTCCTCTCAGTCTCGGTGATCTGGACAGTCGTTGCTTCCTCGAATTCCGTGTCTATTCCGAACGATGACACCTCCTCGATAACCGAGAGAAGGTGCTCCTTCCCACGAGTCAGCTCCGGTCCGCGCTTGTGAGCCTTCTGAGACATACCATAGCAGCGGACCAGTCATCCATCCACTTCCTCCTTGCACCCCACAACTCCTCCAGTTCGTCCGGCATGCAGTCTATCAGACCAGACACATCGTCCGTCGCGGCATCTATCTGCTGTCTCACGATCGCCCGTTGAGAAATCAAGGGATCAGCCCGCTGAGACAGGGCGGCGATACGACTCTGGAAGGAAGACATGATGGGAGTAGATGCTGAAAAGAGATTGCACAGCGTGACTCACGTAACAGCAATTCAGATTCGGACTCCGACATCTACAACACGTGGATCTGACTGAGGACAGTCAGTAGTCAAGTCTCCCGCGGATGTAGAGAGCTACATCTCTCTATGGTTGTAAACCCCCATATCTTCATATCCCCGACCCCCTCCTTTCCTCCCGTAGCCCCACTCGTTCGTATCCTTTCACCGACCCGTGTCCAAGAAAGTCCGAACAGTCCGAACAAGCCCGGTAAGTGGGACCGAAGTCCGAGGTAGGCCCAGACAAGTCCGGAGTCTGTTTATTCCACCTAACTGCTTTCATCTCTTACTACCGCCTTACGCTTCGATTAGGCCCATTATAGACGTTCCCAATACGAGTCAGACCGTCTGGTAGTTACAGGTCTCGTGACCTGACTTGTCACCATGGCCCTGCACTTACCGTACGAACCTGTATGGACTTCCATTTCACTTACATACACATTCTAGACCGGTTTCCTTCTTTGTCCCTTAGTTACTCCTCTTCCCTAGAAGGTCGGAGTAAGGTGTAGATACCCAGGTCTTGTAGCCTGGGAAGGAATACCAGTTTCCGCCCGTTGGATTCTCATCATCATCGTATATCGTCTGTCTAAACCGTTCATCGTCGACCGCCCAACGTGGGTCTCAGAAGAAGAACACCGTCGTTCTTGCCGTCTCTAACGTCTTACTGCACGCCGTATTCCGTTTCTCGCCGTCTCCTCACGCACGGACTCCCGGTCCCCTATGTTCGGACTACCAGCCCCCGCCCACGCTACCATATCTTCAGTCTGGACTTCCTTCGGACTACCTATCTCGTTGGATCAAGTAATGCCGGACTAACTTCTAGACATCACCCGCTCCGGAATCCCTTTAGGGACGGACTATTCGTACCCTTCACTTTTCACTACAAGCTCTGACCAGAACATCCATTCCAGCAGGTCATACGAGCTATCTTCTCTTCAGCGGTAACAAACGAAAGCGGCTTTCCATTCATCGCCTTCTTTGATCCGGAAATTATTGTAGCCCCATCTGAGATCCATCTTTGTAAGTAACTTAACTCCCTTGAACTTGTCAACAAGTTGGGAGATTAAGGGGAGGGGATAATTATTTTTGACCGTGTGTTCATTAAGATAACGGTAATCCTGTACCATTCTTTTCTTGCCATCTTTCTTCGGCACGAAGAACACGGGTGACATTTGGGGGGATTTAGAAGGTCTTATGTAACCCTTCTTCATTTGATCATTGATGAATGCGGAGACTTCTTCCTGCTCCTGAACCGAAAGGGGAATGAGATGTCCCTTGCGTGGTTTAAACGTTTCTTTCATCTCGATCGCATGATCCCATGGCTTTCTAAGCGGCATGCACTCGGATTCCGTTTTTGAGAATACGTTAAGGAATTCATGATACTCTTTTGGAACAAGTTCCTCCGGAGTCTTTTCTTTAGTGGATTCGGCAACCTTAGCTTCTAGCGCCTTGATTGTAGCATGAACCTGGTATTGAATGGCTATTTCCGCTTTTTCGGCTAAGCGGACGGAGACAGGCTTTTCCTGAAGCATGTGACAGTGCCGCGGGCAATGTGTCATTGTGACTGTTCCTTTAGTCCAATCTATCTCCGGGTTGTGGCGTTTCAACCAGCTATATCCGAGGATAAGCACGTTCTTTCCGAGGTCCGTGACTTCTGCCAGAACCCTCTCACGATGACCCTGGAATTCTACCATGAGGTCGGCTGCATGAGTAATGTGACCAGTGGAATTCTTGGTGCTGTCAACATTAAATACAGGAATAGCATTGCGGAGTTTGATCAAGGGCAATTTGACCTTTTCTGCCCAAGCCTTATCCACGAAGATTGCATTAGCGCCGCTGTCTAGCAGGGCTTCTACTTTCATAAGGTTGTCCCTTTTTGATAATGGAGCAACCCGAACATTCATGAGGATTTCATAATTATGATGCGTGCCTTCATTTTTTTGTTTATTTTTGTTAGAGGAATTAAGCCCAGGTGTAACACCCCTGGCGAGCTCACTTTCGCGAGGCCCCTCTGTCGGCAAAGATGATGATTGATGCAGCGGTGAAACTGCGGGTGAAACGTAAGGTGAAATATGTGCTATCTCAGTAGGTCCTTGACTAATCGGCACAGCTGACGTCTCATCTACCTGTAAACATCCATAACGATTCTTTACGTAAGTGTCAGTAAATTGTCCCTTCCCACACCCTGACTCATGAGAAGAGTGCCTTATTTTTTTGCCTTTTTCTTGTTTTCGGCTTCCTCCACATCACGGAAGAAAGCTCTGGCTTCTTCAAAGCCCATTCCCTTGATGGCGGCAACAGGATCCCTTCCCTTGCCCTTTCCTTCGGTGCTTTTATCCTCTTCCCAGGAGGTTGCGGCATCTTCTTCGGTCTTGGCAGCCCGTGCCTTCCGACCGCCCGAGGACTTCCCACGTCTGCAGGAGTCTCGGTGTTTGCCACCGATCCATTTGCAATTGCCACATTTGACGACTGGCTTGGTACAGTCTTTAATAAAATGGTCGCCACCACAATTGTAGCAACCCTTGGTGGTTTTGCCGATGTCCATTGCATCTGGATCTCGGCTTTTGTTGGAGCGTTGTTGGGTCCTGCCCATGATGAAGTTAAGGGACTCTTGCGCAGTCCCAACGGTGCAAATTTCGGCTAAATAGCCGTCAACGGTTGTACGGCGATGGCTGTTCTTGAAAATTTGAGCGATAATGCTCCCTTTGGTGTTGCTCTCTAGGAGCGCGATGGTGTGGGTGGCATCAATGCGTGCCTGCGCATGTAATGCCTGAAATCGGACAATGAAATCATCAGTGGGCATATTACCCTGTTTGAGGTTCTTGAGGGCCTGCCTCGCCCAATCCTGTTGATTGGTTGATCGGAACAAACTTTCAATCTCCGTAACACATGTTGCCCATTTGTAGTCTTGCCCCTGCATGAGGCAGGTTTGGGCGAAGGGTCCGGCCTTCGGCCCTTTTAAACATGAGAGAACTGCGACGACCGCTTCATAAGAGTTTGGAAGAATGCTTTCCGTGTTTACATTAAGCCAAGCGTTAATCTTGGCCCACCATTCCTCAAACTTGGCTTTTGACCTGTCGTACTCTCCAGGGTCTGCGAATACTTCGATTTTCTTCATTGTGGACTTTGGTGCAGCGGTTCCTGAACCACTGGCTTGCCCAGTGTGAAGTTCCTGGATGATGGTAACGAGCGCCGCATTGTCTCTTTGTAACGTTAACAACTTTGTATTTTGGGCATTGAATTCGCCGAGCACTGCTGCGAACTTTTCGTCCATAGGGATGGTGTCATCTGTGAGAACATATGCGATATCTCTGCCTGATCCTGACATTATATCTAGTGGGGATGGTACTTGGGTTTGTGGAGGGAGATACGAGGCCTAAGAGTAATGGTAGAAAATGAGGGATTGTAGAGTTCCCCTCCTTTGGTGCGGCGAATAGTACGTAAGGGTTTAGTAACCCGCGGGATCTGGACGATGACTTTCTTTTTAGGAGGTGCTTCCTCCGGTTCTTCAGTGGCTTTCCTTTTTAAGCCTGACGATCCTTCTCCCTTATTTTCTGCTTGCCCACACTCTTCTTCGATTTCCCGCAAGAAACATTCTACGTCTGGTGGGGGACCTTGGTGACTGCAAGAGTCGAGTGGTGCGGGTGTATGGTTGTTGGGATCAACCTCTGTGCTCTGGTAGTCTGGGAGGGGTGTGCTGAGACGCCTGCCGAAGTGGTCTAGGACGCCCGATGCGGATGCTTGTAAGATTGCGAGGTTGATCTCCTCGTCGCTTGCGAAACGGAAGTCGGAAAGCCTTAAGTTGGCTGCTAAAATGTGCGAACCAACACTTGATGGTGTTTCGTGTCGTGTTGGGCTTCTCACACCCTGTGGCTCGTCTTCCGATGACGGCTGCCTAACTGCTGCGTGAGCCTCTTGCTCCACGGCCCACTCGTCTACGTCTATTACCTCCGAGGGATCAGGAATCCTAGGCACTCTGCGCTGATACCCTGTCCGATGGATGTCTGCTATAAAACGTTCGAGGGTGACCGATGGCCAGTTAGCGAGGGTTCGGTGAAAGTCAATCGGCACTGCTCCAATTACTTCGTGAGCGAGTGGCCGATTCTTGAACTTGAAAGATGCACTTGTGACAGTAGCATCAAGGGTAGTGCAAGGATGAGTAGAGGGTAGTCTAGTTCTAATGAAACAACCCTCAAAGCTTGAAGCTCAAAGGTTGCACTAAAAAGGCTAAGACTAAAGAGATGAGGAAGAGAGTACTACAACTGGGACCCTTGAGGGGAAAAGACCAGAAGAACTAGACTGGAGTTCTCTGGCATTGCATTGAGGCTTTATATACTACATGGTTTGTGTACACCTGTGTATGTCTAATCTACGATTGCAATGCTTTGTCCGCATGTATGGGAATGGAATGGAAGCATAGAAGCATAACATGAGGCCAACACGCTGTGTGGCAGAATGGAAGAGAAGAGAAGCATACCATGCGTGATATGCATGTTCATCAAATGGAAGGGAAGCATGATGTAATAATAACCGGCACGGAGATGAAGTGAAGATGTGAACTCCGTGACAGTATAAGGGGATCTTAGATCCGTGTGAAAAGTTGAGTGTCCATGCTGACTAAGCAGCAATTGCACGAAACAACTAAGTTCATGAAAGATGTAAGTAGAGCGTTCACGATAAGATAGACAATTAGATCCTAAGGGATCACATGACGCGATAAGATAAGATAAGATCAGAAAAAGTGACATGTGAAGGGTGAAAAATGTAGACCTGTAACAGTGGGGAGCATCTATAATGGCGGTGAATAGCATGTGTCACACAAATTTGGGCAATAGAGAGAGATAAACCAAACAAGTATGTAAGGGAATAGAGGAAGTAGACGAAGCAGAGGGCAAGGAAGAGGGAGTTGCTAACAAGGGGGAAGGCATATTGGGTGAGGACGAAGTCAAAGATCATAAACAAGGTTTTTCAGGTAAGGGTGCAGGCAAAGTGAACAAGGAAGACGATGAGAAAGACAGTGGCGATGATGAGTAGGGTAGGACTGGAATAAGTAGATCAGGCACAATAAATGGATAGTCCAATGACTAGGAAGAAGAAAAGGATGAGGAATGGAAGAATTTCTAGCGTAGGATTGGTAGCGGAGTCAATTGGGTAGATGTGAGGAGGGCCGAGGTAGAACATTTTTCTGGAATTTTCCTTTTTATAATTGATGTCATTTTTTATATGCCACGAGGAGAGCGGCAGAATGATGGAGATTTGAAGCTGGTTCCCATGTATTTTCGGATGATGGGTAGCCTTTCCATGCAGTTAGGAACCGGTGGCGGTTAGCTGGGCCTTTGTGGGAGATGATGGCCTCGACTTCGTATTCTTCCTCATTATCTATGATGTCAGGAGGGGGAGAAGAGAAGGTGGGACCATGTGTTTCGGTGGAGTGATAAGGGGAGAGTAATGAGGCATGGAAAACATCATGGATTTTCCATGTGGGTGGGAGACAGAGTCAGTAGGTGAGGGAGGATAGTACCTGTGTGATCTCAAAGGGACCATGTTGCTTGGGTGCAAGTTTCCTGGATGGGTAATGAAGGTGGAGATGAGAGGCTTCTAACCACACCTTGTTACCTACTTTCCAAGGGGAGAAGCGACAGACTGATCTAGAAGTCATTGCCTTGCAAGCTGAATCATGTGCTGCAAGGGCTTCCTTACGAGCTTCATCAAGGGAGGAGAGGCAGTTTTCTAAAGTGGGGAGGAAGGTTTTTCCTAGAGGGGGATAGGAATGAGGTTCATAACCGTAGAGGAGGCAGAATGGGGATTTCTTGGTGGAGCTGTGGGGGGTGGAGTTGTGGTGGAATTCGGCTGCAGTAAGGGAAGAGGCCTAGGAGGAGGGGTTGTTGGTACAGAAGATTTGGAGATAGGCTTCTAGTTCCTGATTGGTCCACTCAGTTTGTCCATCAGTCTGAGGGTGATAGGCAGTGAAGAGTTGAACATTGTATTTCAGGAGGTGGGCTAGTTCTCTTGCAAAGGCGGAGGCGAATTGTGGGCCACGGTTGGAGATGAGGGTCTCATGGAGGCCGAATCTTTTGAACACCTGGTCGAAAAATATTTGTGCAACTCCTGCGGCATCAATGGTTTTGGAGCAAGGAGTGAGAATTACCCCCTTCATAAGGCCATGGTCTACTATGACCAGAATAGAATCATGAGAGCGGGAGAGAGGAAGATCGGTGATGAGATCAACAGAGAGTTGTTTGAAGGGAAGAGAGTGAGCGGAGGGGATTGGAGAGAGAGGGGGAATGGTAGGATGAGTGTTTACTTTGTTTTGCTGGCAGATCGCACAGCCGTCGATGAAGTGTTTTACGAAGGAGGAGAGTCCCAGCCACCAGAAGTCGTGTTCGAGGATGGACTTCATGCAAAAGATTCCCATGTGGCCAGAAAGCGGTGAGGAATGGATAGAGTGGAGGAGGGCAGAGCGAGCTGTGGGAGGGACATACATGCAGCCTTTGAAGTAAAGATGACCATTGTCAAAGGTCCAATCATTCAGGGAAGTGCGGGTAAAGAGGGGGGAACCTTCATTGAGGGCAGCGAGAGTCTTAAGCACAAAGGGGCCTGAGGTGGTGGAGGATTTGATGTGGCATGCAAGGGTGAGATCAAGGGCATTGATAATAACTGGGTCGGGGAGGATGGCACAGTCTGCATTGTCAGAGGAGGTATCAATGTCGTCTTTTCGAGAGAGGGCATCAGCAGGGCCCATCTGGGAGCCTGGGGTAACAGCCTAGATGATGTTGAAGTCTTGGAGAAAAAGAGCCCATCAGGCTTGACGATGAGAGAGTTTGCAAGGATCTCACATATAGGAGAGGTTTTTGTGGTCAGTAATGATTGTGACCAGGTGGGGGGTGCCTTGGAGGTAATGCTTCCATTCATCAAGGGCATAGATGACAGCGAGGAGTTCCCTGTCATAAATATTGTAGTTTCGCTCTGTGGAGGAGAAGGTCTTGGAGAAGTAGGCTATGGGTTTCTTGTCACCATTTGGGTCAAGTTGCATGAGAACTGCACCAGCAGCAAGGAGGGAGGTGTCCATCATGACAAAGAAGGGATTGGCAACGTCGGGGATGGCGAGGACTGGGGCAGTACAAAAGATATTGTGAAGGGAATCAAAGGCCTTCTGTTGGAGAGGAGTCCAAGCCCATTTCTCATCCTTTCGGGTGAGGAAGGTTAAAGGAGAGACAATGTTGGAGTAATTAGGAATGAACTTCTGGTAGAAGTTGGCAAAGCCGAGGAAGGATCGTACTCCTTTGACAGAAGTAGGGGGTTTCCAGTCAGCAATGGCAAAGAGCTTCTTTGGGTCCATGCAGACGAGCCCTTGTCCGATGATGAGGCCTAGATACTCCATGGTGGGGGCATTGAAGGCACATTTGGAGATCTTCAAGGAGAGTTTGAGCTCCCGAAGGCATTGGAGAACGCAACGAGTGTGTTCATGGTGAAGGGAGAGGGAACCTGTGGTGGCAATGCCAATGTCGTCCATGTAGATCTTGAGCCAGTGTTCAGTGATCATATCTGCAAAGTTGTGGTTCATGAAGGCCTGGAAGGTGCTGGGGATGTTGCAAAAGCTGAAAAACATGACTGTGGGTTTAAAAAGGCCGAGGAGGGTGATGAAGGTGGCTTTCCACTGGTCTTCTTCTTTGATGCAAATGTTGTTGTATCCCCATTGGATATCAAACTTAGTGAAGTATGTGGCGTCCTTCATGTCATCAATGAGCTTGGGTATGAGAGGTAAGGGGTAGGCATTTCGGACAGTGTGGGAGTTGATATTGATAATCTTGGCAGGGTCGAAGCGATCCATTGCTCTTAGGAACAAAGAAGAAGGGAGAAGCCTGGGAGGACTTTGACGGGACAATGCGACCGGTTTTCAGATGTTCTTCAATGAAAGCCTTGCAAGCTTCCTTCTTAGCTGGGTTAAGAGGGTATACCTTGGCCACTTTGGGGGCAAAGGTATCTCTGAGCTCAATGGTGTGATCGAAGGATCGATGGGGGGGAAGCTGGGGATGTATTGCTTCTGAGAAAACATCAGTGTAGTCTTTGCAGAAGTCAGGGATGGATACTTCCCTAGGTTTTTCAGCGATGTTGAGTTGGGTTGATATGGTGACCTTATTGATATGTTTCTCATTGGTTCCGTTTGAGGAAGGATACTCACGAAGAGACCTCTCAATCCCTTGGGGATACCTTTGAACGAACAGGGTGGCAATTTCATGGTCAGGATTGGGGTCAAACCAGTTGGGGTAGAGGAGTTCTTTAGGAGTGATGGAGTCAATGTCGAGGGTGAAGCGCTTCCAGTTGATCTTCTGGAGCCAGGGCATTCTGAGTATAATCTGGGGGCGACTGAGGTGAGTGACCATGAGCTTTTCAGTGTCGGAGAATGAGTTGGAATAAATGGGGATGAAGGCATTGTTCTTGATGGTTCCCTTTTGGTTGGAGGTTCCATCGACGTTGTAAGCAATAATGGGGCTGGGGAGTGGTGAGGTTTTGAAGTTCCCTAGGGATAGAAGTCGAGGGTTGATGATGTTTCCAGTTGCACCAGAGTCAATAAGGGTGGTGGTTTCGATGGTTTGGTTCTTTCCTTGTAGTGAGATGGGAAAACACAGAGTTCTTTCATTCTTTGGTGCTACAAGTACATGGCTCATTGTAAGGGAAGGAGACATTGAGGCAGCTTCCCTTTTTAAAAATCCTGTGCCTTTTGAATGTGTGCCAGGGACACCGAAGTGATTTCTTCAGATGGTTCTTCATAGCAGGTCTTGAGAACTGCAAGGATCTCTCCTTCGTTCTTGCCAGAGGTCTTAAGTGAGTTGACATATTTATCCAGGTGAGAGCGGGGTGGGGCAGGGGTTTCTTCCTTGGGAGGGGAAGTCTCAGTGGTGCAAATGTTCTGGGGGCGTTGAGGGGTCTTTGGGGAGGAGGAAAATTGTGTGCAGTTTGGGGCACTATGGCCCAGCTTGCAACAGCAGAAGCAGAGCCTGTCTCTAATGCATCTGGCTTGATTGGCGGAAGTGAGCTTGGTGATGGTGATGGCATCAATGTCCATGGCATTGGGGTCCTTTATAGGGCGAGGAGAGGACAAGGGTTGAAGGTGACCCTTCCTGAGGGCAAGGATATGCATCTTCTGCGTGTGGAAGGTCTTGGCTTGCTCAATCCACTTGGAGAGCATAGTAGGGGGGTCGGACATGGAGAGGATCATGCTGATGAGGCGTTGGTCTAGCCCAATAGAGAACTGGTTGGTGAGGGTGACTTCATCTGTGATTCCTGCTTTACAGGCGAGGTTCTGAAAGTCGGTGATGTACTGTTGGAAACTGTCATTTGTGGTTCCATCAGGAAGGCAAGTGGACCTCTGAGTGAGTTTGGTGAGGTTTAAGTGAGCAGTGGATTTGGTGTTGAAGGGGTAGAAAGTGGTTTCGAAGTTGAAGGTGAAGTAGTCAAAGGTTTTCTTGTTGTTGGGAGTGGCTGAGTTGGCCATCTTGTTATACCACATTTCAGCAAAGGAGGCGCCTCTTCCAGCGCTCATCTTGTTGAGAGTGGTCATGATCTTGTCACCGTCAGTGGTGTACAGGGAGGCATTGAGGGCAAAGTAAGCCCTCATAACTTTGATCCATTGGGGGGCATCGTTAGACTGGCTAGAAAAGTCAGCTGGGAGGGCAGCCTTAAGTTCAGGGGT
>JBBPSC010001165.1:0-11385 GCA_038093395.1 Baorangia bicolor | reverse complement strand
TACGATCCTCGCCAGATCATCTTCTGACGCGTTTTCGGCCTTATTCTCCAATAGCGCAAACCAATCCCCGAATGGAACGATCGGGAGGACGTCGCCTTCGAGGGCCTTTCGCTTGATGATGGAGCGTCGCACGAAGGCGATGATCTCTGCCCAAGGGGCACTGCGAGGGTTGAGCACGTTGAGCGCTGGCGGTGGCGCCTCTTTGGAAAATGCCGTCTCCAAAATGGCAGAAGCGACTTCTTCCTCACGCAGCCACGACACGACCTAAGATCTCATCATGAGCCACGAATGATCCATGAACTACGTGTAAAGATCTATCATGTCACTTACACCGGCTGTTTCCGGGAGCGCGTCGAGGGCAATGCTGGATTTGACGAGAATCGGGAACCAATCGGTCGTGGCCCAAGATCCACCTGGTCCACCTGCGATTTGGCCAATACGAAGGGCAGTCGCATGTAACCCACTCCTCACGATGATCTATCAAATCCATATCAGTACCGATCGTCTAATTTGTCATCCCATAACATGACCTCACCCGTTCAGTGGCGTACTTGCCCTCTCCGTAACCTGCTCCGACGGCAACACAAGGGTCAAGTTGGACTTCCTCTGGGAAAGGACCTTTCAAGTTATCCCAAGACTGCGCAGATCCGATCGAAGAAGTGAACAAGAAACGGAGGTTCTGATTCTGTGGTGAATCCAGGCCGAGGTCGACCAGGTTCCGCGACGCCCGAATGCTGTCCTCAAAGGAAGATATCGCCAAGTTAAAGTCGAGGCGCCACGCGTTGTGTATGATCAATGTGACGGAATTCCGGACCTGTGAATGATATCTCAGTAAGTGTATCTTTGGCAAAGCCAAGGGTCAATCCTACCTCTTCGTACTGAGCTGGAGGCATGCCGCACTTGTCCAGAGACGCGTCGGCTGCGATGCAGATGAGTTTATTCGAGTCCAACAGGTCGATCGGAAGTTCCCTGCCTCTGAAAGCCGACTTTTGTCGTTCCTCGATCGATTTTGTAGAAGAGGGACGATTGAAAGCGAAGATATGCTGAACCGCAGGGCTTTTGAGAAGCTCGGAGAGTAGAAAAGATCCGAGACCGCCCGTACTCCCGGTGAGCAGTACAACGGCAGGCTCGATCAATTGGCTGCTGGGTAGCACACCATTAATAGGCCCGTCTAAGCCTACGGAGTATTTCTCGATCATGGTATTGATGGCTTGCTTATGTTGCTCTATGAAATCTGCCACCTGTCCATTACCGTTATCATTGACGAGAGCAGCGATGCGCGAACTGAGCAATTGAATGGTCGGGTTTTCAAAGATGACGTTGGGGGTGATGTGGGCAGCAGCCTTCTTGATCTCTGGGTCTGACGATTTTCGCACAGCACTCAATAGCTGGTTTCGAAGATATGTGGCGCTCAAACTGGGAAAAACAGCACAGTGAGCAATGTCTTCAACTTCGTTATCTCACGGGACCGCGCACCTATCAAAGCCTTGGGCAAACAGGTCAGCATGGGGATCAACATAACTGTTGGGGCTGATGGCACGAGCGTGTTCCAGTAACCATTCTTCAACCACTTCGCTAGTCCACGCTGACGGCCCGGTCAAGCCATCTGGAGCTACCGAGCTTGCTTCAACAGCACCATACCTTCGGAGAGTCTAAGACCCATGTCCGCACACACGTGATGCAATGACTCACAATGCGTTGATCTCTGCTTCGTAAGCATTAAGAGTCGCTTTTCGTTGAACAGTACCCTTGGGAGTACGTAACAAAGGCTTGCCGTCGCTCGTAATCAGAATCATCTCCTTGAAAATGCGACTGTATGCTGGCGACGGCTCGTTGGCCTCTGCGATCGCAGGCCTTTTTCACCTGAGTCAAAGTCGTAGGTGAAACACATACCAGATTTGATTTCTAAACTCGGCCACGGCTTTCTCGTTGTTGACATCGATAGCGTATGCCGAGCGAGGCTCGATGAGAACACCAACTTGGTTTCGTTCCCGTCCAAACATGACAACACCCTGCACTAGTGGGGAAGACCCAATGACACTCTCCATTGGAGCAGGAACCGCCTTCTCTCCAGACGCAAGAATGATGACATCGTCGGTCCTTCCAACACTGTCACCGAGGAACAGAAGCATGAATACCACTTTTGATGTAGGCTGGCTTCATAACTTACATCCTCCATATGTCCTTGGTTGGATGTTTCACGAAGACATCCGCAGTGGCATATCCCTTTACATCAGATAAATTCTCTACCGCCATCTGGCGATTTTCAGTTGTCTGATCGAACTTTGTTAGCACTTCCCAAAACCATTACGGCGTGAAAAATCCCATACCAATATTTGCAACTCGTATGTATCGCCTCCTTGTGGAGCCCACTTGATGTTCAGTTTGTCTGGGAAACGCATCCACATCCAATCACCGTCGGGGATATCTTGCTTGTTAGTCATTGCCACGGGGACTCCGAATTCTGTCCCGCCATAACCGCTGCAGAGCTGTACCCCAGCAGCCCACAACTTTTCGCCGACCTTGACAGGTAGAGGGCCACCACCAAAGCACTGGAGAGAGATACTGAGCCAGAAAGAGTGTAGATTGTGTTAGGTTGCACGTACGACAGTGTCTATTTTCTTCAGGATCTCGATAGCTTCCCGTGACGTGGCCATCTGTTCAAGGAGTGTTGGAACCGTCATGAGGACGTTACATTCCGTCCTCTTGAGGTGCTCGATCATGTTGTCACTCGTCGGTATCACTGGTTGGGCAAGTGGATCGTTCTCCGTACGTGGGGGATAGACCACAGTAGTGTCAAGGCACGCAATTGGTGCATAAAGTGTGATGATGACACCAAAGGCATGGAATGGGGGCAGCACCATAGCACCAACCCGACGCGGGGGAGGTAATTCAGTATATAAACGGATATAGGCTACAGATAATCAGCAAGCGGTATTGCCAAGCAGGACATGGTAACATACACGGCGTCAACCATTGGATCTGAATTCTGTGGCTGTGAACAATGGGTTTAGGGAATCCCGTGCTACCCGAGGAATGAAAGTAGATAGCCGGGGAATCCAAGTCTGGACGTTTCGGTGGGGAGGGGTACGGAATAAAAGAATCAGCTGCGACCTCCTGCCCGAGCTTTGGAAAAGCATGACGCAATGTGGGAAGTTCATAGACAGTCAGCTGGACGCCTTGGTTTTCGTGGCGAATGCCATCAATAAGCCCTTTATGAGCGTGACGAAGCGTAACGATACGTGAGCAATTGGTCTTCTTCATCATATTGATAACGGCCGTAGCAGAATTCCTAGGCGAGACCGGGAATGGCTACATGGACTGGAATGTGAGAACGGAACCGAAAACCAGATAGATACGAACGCACAACCCATCCAGCGATTGACAAGCCCGCGACAACGGCATGGTGCAATATTGTGTCCGTATTGGCAATAACCATTACAACCTCCCCGTCTGGACCCTGGCGGGATGGGCGAAGTACATGGGCGACTCGATGAGCGGCTCTACCGAATTCGAGGAACGAGATTTCACTCAGTGTGTCGGGAACGCGCTCATTCGCGTAAACGAAGATTGGAAAAGAGGGGTTTCTTTCCATATGAAAGTTAACCAAGTCAGGAAACAGGAGCGAGTAATCGAGAGGAGGGAAATCGAGAGCGGTAGAGGCCATGGTAGGTGAAAGACGCGATGGTTGACTTGGGATGATGGATGGATGACATACTCATAACAAGGGCTTTATAACTGAGTTACTGAGTTACTAGAAGGGGAAGTCGTCCCGGAGAACACACCGTGAAGTCATTCGTAGGCACGATCAGGAGGACAGATGGAGAAGACCGACCCCGGTATCTGTCCCCTTCCGGAAGTCAAGCTGAGAAAAGTTTAACGGAAAGAACCCTGAGAACTCGATGCGTCGCCCATCACAAACCTTGATCATACCATGACTCTCTAAGCCCACTGGAAAGGGAACATTGCTCGCCAGAACAAGCTAACGGTTTACTGGAGACATGAGACCTGATCGAAGCCCTCAATCGAGATGCCGCTGGCAGGCCTTGAAAAGGTCGTTTTTTGGGTATACGAATGATTTGATTCGGAGTGGAGGTAATTTTTGATCGGTGCGCCACCCGACAATACAAGTTGGGCTCCGCTCGGATTCCCGGGCACTCAGCCTGCCATTGAAATTGCGCGGGTCACACACCGACAGAAACTAATCACGACGCAATCCAGGTACGCGCTGAGTCTATCATGATGATGCATCTGGGATATCAAGGACCCTTTCCTCATAACTTCTATCCCAACATCGTGAACACACGTTCCTGTTGTCTTCAATTGACGGCGAGGGGGTTGTTACATTGTTCGAGTTGCGAAATGACGGGATTGGGCAATCAGTCAAGTTCCACCCTCCCAAGAACTGTGTCGGACTGATGATGGGATCATGGACCAGCGTATCTGCTCGCCATGCAACCTAGTTGAGGACAGAAGGTCATTCGAAACCCATCTCATAGTGGTCTCAACCTCGCCTACTTGACCCCAGTGTCTTCGCGTTAACCTCGAGTTGCCCACATTCTCTCTGCAAGTCGATCCGTATTCGAATCCATAGCGAGGCCACCATCGACAAACCCTACTAGACCCTGCTTCTTACCGTCGATCACGCAATGTTCTCCCCGAATTCATCCATGCGCTCAATTTTTCCAAGGACACCAGTTCCTGCAACGTGAATATGGCGTCGCTGAACATTGAGGTTGCTTCGAATTGATTTTGTGTTGTCTGTCAGCCGTACAGCCTGCACCGGAGGAAGACGTAGGTCAACCGATACACCAGCACCGCAGTGGGGACTCACCTCTTGTCCTCCCTTATTCCTCACCCCCAGATCAATGCGCTCGTCTCAGAAGCTGCCATGATGCAGCAAGACATTGAGAATGCAGTGGCGTGTTTTACATTTCTCGAACGGTCGCTGACCTCGTTACAATGTGAGAGCGAGGCACTTTTGAGGTAGGATGCCACCCCTGCGATGGATGCCCTCCTCGTACTCATCAATCGTATCGAATCACTCCACCGGGTTATGCAAGATCAGAGGGGTCTGCCTTGATGACCTACCGCAATCATACGTTGGCGTTTGGAGCAATCCGAGCTCGCGCGCCGGTCGTGAACGCATGTAAATCACAAAGCCAAGTCGTGTTTGGTCACTTTCGATCGTTGAGCGAGAAAGCGAGCAACTTGACACAAAAATTTACCGAGGTGTGCCATACTACTCCAACAACTTCACGTGTGATTTGTTAACACATGGACACGTCTCCTTCCCTTCCGGACGAATGCAGCTCGCGACGAACTTTACGTTTGAAATTACCATGGCGCAAGAGCGCATTGAGAGACTCCAGAACGTCGTGCAAGTTGCAGAGACATTGCAAAACGGTGTAAAAGATCAACGCGAGAGCTGGCAGTACGTGCGACGTGTTCTCGACCCACTCTGACACATCGCTGAATGCCCACCTCGCGGTGGGGAAAAGGCGAAGGCCGAAGCACACATTCAACAAGCCAGAGAGACCATTCGATCTGCAGAGAGAAAACGCGAGAATATGGAATCAGCTCGGGTACGGTTTTATGACATTTATAACGGACAGCAGACATGGACTCTGCTGATCAGGTCGTTTGAAATCACTTCACATTTGGTCTCGGGGAGGTTTTCGATTTCTTTGACTTGAACGAGGAAATCGAAGACGCCGACCGAACGGTCGCAAGCGCCGCACAGAACGCACGGGCATGCAAGGAAAGCATTCAATGTGCCGTGGCTGCCCTACAGTGAATCAACAACGAAGTTGCGTGTCTCAACACGCTTCAGGGTACGATCCGTGGTCAAGAGATGACGCTCCAGGCGAGCCTGACGGATGGCCAAGCACTCCGCACGCGTACGATCGATCTCACCAACACCTCTCTGGATGTCTCCCTCTTTGTCGGGAGACTCGCTGCAAACAGCAAAACGCTCGCTGTCCACCATACTGCATAAGAGTTCGCTCACAGCGTACTGAGCTTTGGGAGGCCGATGGCATCAGAGGGGACGTTGAATGGGTTGCTGGTGCAGCGTGATGCGGGAGCATTGCAGGTGATGCTGGACTGGATGCTCAGAGCAACGGCAACAACGGTACCGGAGAGGAAGGTCGGTTTATAGATTCACGGCAGCAGTCACAGTTTGCGACCGAGGACTTAATGTGATGACGATGTCCAGACCGCGGATGCTGGCTGACATCAGCATTGGACATCCTTTTGATTTATGGAAACATACCTACTCACTATCCCAATTAATTCCTGCTTTCTCGTGCTTGAGCGATGTAGCATCCACAACAAAGCTAAAATTCGTTCCTGCACTGTTATCCAAGTGGGGCCAACTTCCTTGGGGAGTACTATACGTGCGAAATACCTGTTTGTAAAGATCTGGCAGCCAGAATATGCGTGCCGCCGCGTCCCCTGGGATGGTACGAACTCGTTCGGTACGATCCCGGGTGCCCTCGGAGGGTCAAATCGCTAAAAAAAAAGGTTGTTACGCATCACACTGATATCACCAGTATGCGCAGTTTCATACAGTCACGTGGCAGCTGAGCGGTTTCTCGGTCCTCGGAGTACCTTGATCAGCGGAGATTGATGTTTAAGAGAATGATGGCAAGATCGATCAAACATCCGAGTCTCGCACATTCGTCCTGCAACGTGCACATCATACAGGTTATCTGCCAGTGGGTATCCTGCAGCATGATTTCTGTTTGTATAATAAAGTGGCTTCGAAAGCGTCATATGGGTCTGCTATGAGTATCTTCCACCGAGGTGTGTGGGGATTTAAACAATCAGTTACCCCGCAATCGAAAGAAAGTTGCGGGTTAAATTTAACCAACTTGGCGCCAAGGGTGGGCGTGAGATTGCCGAAGACTTCGTAGCATCTCACGTCACTATGTCAGAGATCCAAAACATTAATCCACTTGACTGTGCTTTGCAGTGTCAAGGAGTCCTACGAAAAAGGATGTCAACGGCCGCCCAGAGAAGAGAGAGAAGTTGTTGGTGCGGCCCGCTCTACCCCGATGTCCACATGTTAGAACAGGCTGGAAGACGGTAATTGAACGCAAGGGGGCAAGGTCCGGACATAAAAAGGCCCCACGCTATCCTGGAACGGGACAGCGATCTGTCAATTACCCCACACTCAAAGACCGTCCACACGACGTACCAAACACCATACCCACGTGCGGAATCTGGCCATGACACAAGAAGAACAATACGACGCCATCATTGTCAGTGCAGGATTTAGTGGGATTCATCAACTGATTCATCTGTGCCAACTCGGGCTGCGTTGCACGGTGATCGACGCGGGATCGGACTTGGGAGGGATGTGGTATTGGAACAGATACCCCGGCGCGCGCGTGGACAGTCACATTCCAATCTACGAGCTAGCGCTCCCCGAGGTGTGGAAAGAGTGGACATGGACAGAAAATTTCCCGGATGGAAGGAACTGCAAGTGTACGTGCGTCGCACGTCCTTTTAGCGTATTTGAACTTGACGTGCTCGCTTGCCTCTTAGGTATTTCGCGTACGTGGGGGACAAGCTGGACCTGCGCCGACACTGTCGGTTTGACACGGTGGTGAAGCAAGCACATTGGGACGATCAGTTGCATCTCTGGCATGTCACCGCCGAGGGAAAGGAGGGCCACTACAAGGCTTCGGCACCTTATTTCATCCTCTGCACGGTGAGAGCGTTGAACACTTTCGTCCGACCTGGCCAATAATAGGATCAACCAGGGCTTCGCATCCAAGCCCTACATACCCAACATCAAAGGACGTGAGACGTTCAAAGGACCATGCTGTCATACAAGCCGGTGGCCAAAAGAAGGCATCGAGACAGCCGGAAAGCGAGTCGGCGTCATCGGTACCGGGGCGAGCGGCGTCCAAGTGATTCAAGAAATTGGACCACAGGTACGCTACATCCGAGTCCAATTTGGCAACAAGCACACTGAGAGGTCCACCCGGAACAGGTAGCGCATCTGACCGTCTTTCAACGGACCCCGAATCTGGCGCTGCCAATGGGGCAATATGGTTTGACCAAGCAGATACAAGACCATTTCAAGCCCGGATACGAGGAACTCTACAAGAAGTTGAATACGACGTTTTCTGGGTTCCCACACGAGTTCATTCCGCAACTGATGTCTGGCGCCAGCGAAGCAGAACGGGAAGCAACATTTGAGAGGTTGTGGGACTTGGGCGGGTTCAACTTTCTGTGTGCGTCCCACTGGGTCATAACATAGCCACTATTAGCTTTTCTGACCTGGTCATGCAGTAAGCAATTACCAGGATATCCTGCTCAACAGAGCCAGCAACGAAGTGGCCTATGCATTCTGGAGGAGAAAAGTCAGCGAACGCGTCAAGGATCCCGAAAAACGTGTCCTGTTGGCGCCAGCGGTAGCGCCCCATCCTATGGCAGCTAAACGTCAATCCTTGGAGCAGACTTTTTACGAGATATTCAACCAAGATAATGTCGACCTCGTTGATCTTAATGCAACGCCAATTCTAGAGATATACGAGAATGGTCTTGAGACGGCCAATAAGGAGTACGAGTTTGATGTGCTCGTCTTTGCGACAGGTACGCATGGTTGAATTGTGGTGACGCATTGACTGAAAGGCCGCGATGGACAGGATTTGATAGTTATGTTGGCGGGTTCAACGATATAGATCTACGCGGCTTGAACGGCGAAACTATCCAAGAACACTGGAAGGATGGCGTGACGACCTAGTAAGTACCACGTACCTTCCATTTCCAACCTTGGATCCACCCATTCGTATTCGAATCCGTGCAGTCTCGGCATGACGATCGACAACTTTCCGAATCTGTTCTACACGTACGGTCCACATGGACCGACGGCGTTCTGCAATGGGCCGACCTGTTTGCAGCTTCAAGGTGCATGGGTCGTCCAAACGATCGTGTACCTGCGTGAGCACCATATCACCAAGTTTACGCCGACATTTGATGCGGCGTTGGCGTTCAAGAAACACGTCAATGAAATGTGTAATGCCATGTTGCTTGCACAGACGGACAGCTGGTATATGGGCGCCAATATCCCGGGAAAGAAACGCGAGGCATACAATTATGCTGGAGGAGTCGTGGCGTATAAGCAGGAAATTATGGCAGAGATTGAGCGCGGATACCCATGTTTCCTGAGGGAAGCACTGAAACTGGGTGAGGTTTGACTGTTGAACATTGGCTTTGTACTGCCACTGGATGGCCAGTTGGCAGGATATACCCCTGTTATATATAAATCATGTAATGTATCTAAGAATCAAGTACTACATACCGATGTGGATCATGACCCGGTCGTCCGTCCAAATGTCTTGTGTTCACATAGCCCCTTCAAGTTCCATTCCCCACGCCAGCTAACGTCAGACAAACCTCCAAACCACTGTCATAGCAAGCCATCATCCACTCCCACGTCGACCTCGCGATGGTGCCACGAACGGTAAGCAGCACAGGTATGCGGGTAATTCAAGTGAAATAACCATACCAACCATATGGGAGGAGTTTTGATAGATAATGCTGGCGTGAAACAGGGTATGTAGATTTGAAGGAGAGTACCTTGCTTTTGCGATAGCTCGAGAACGTCCTCGCAGCCCCAGTCCATGTATTGATGAAAAAGTGCATGTTAACGATGCAACTACTATTAGTTCGACAATGTCATACTGTGTGTCTACTACAAAAACTTCTATCGTCGCACGGGCCCCCTCCATAGGGGAACGTGCGAACGTTGGATTCAGGAGGGCTACTAATATCACGAACGAGGATACTAATGGTTAGTGCCGACGAAGGTGTAATACATGCCAACTAGTCGTGGCCTCCCTCCAGAAATCCGCAGATTCAACTTGAAGCTCACCCAGATTCCAGCTCCAGCCCGCACATCGACCCACGCTCCGGACATTTGTGCATTGCCCCCGGCGGAACCGTGCTTCTTTGCAAGATAGTCTTCCACTTACAAAATAAGATAAGTGCAAGTGTCAGAACAGCTTGCCCTCGAGCGACCAGTACCGGACCTCTTCCCTACTGGGAATCCTGACTGACCCAAAGCATTAAGCAACTCATCGACGCTGCGTTGAGCAAAAGGTACCACGAAACTATGGACTACTTGAACAAACTCAACGTCTAACACTTCCGGGTCAGGGAAGTCAAATCGGTGGTAAGCAACCCGGCTATGATTTCAAACCATCGATAGAATAAACCATGTCGTGTTCTAACAAGGAAAAGTATATACCCAAGTCGAGCCCGTCAACACAGAATATGTACTATGTACACTCAGAAAACAGAATACCTATGCGGAAATGGGGAAAACAATCAGGACAAATCAAATCCGAGATCCAGACGCAGCGGGGGTACCACGACGACGTTTGGCACTAGCTTCCGGTGTCGGACTCGCCGCACGCTTCGAGTTCCTTGGCAGTCCTTTCGAGTTCTCCCAAATGTAGTGTGTGTTCTGAAGCTGGCTAGTCTTTATCAGCGCCCGATGTTTCGTGTTGCCAGAGGAGAAGGCAATGGGTAGGTTTTCATCAGCCTTGTCGCCTGTAGGCCATTGCTTCTCATCCAAAGCCGCCTTTATGGTGTTGATGAACCACATATGTGACTGTAGACATCTGATATCTTTGTCATATACGATAATGGCGGCACACAATAGAAATTGTGCCTCGTCAAAGAGGTTCGGCGGGACGTTTATCTTCATTCGGTCCTCGGCTGTCGGAGGCCGCGCAACATAAAGCGACTTGAAGGGGGAACTCAATTCCAGAAGAAGATCAGAAAGTGGGGTGGGTTTTCTAGGCTGGAATGTATCTGACGGATATTTTCCTGCACACAAGGCATTGGACTTCGAGTGCCCGCCCTGTTCGCTATGTCCTTCCGGCTGGTAATGTTCATCAAACATGGCCATGTCTATCCCACGATGAAAAGCCAGATAGGTATCGCTGGCAGGAACGTAGCGCAAAGTCATCCATCCGAGGACGTGCAGGAACGACTCGAGATCATCTGTGAACATGTGTATCTTGCCAGGGTGTTGAAGTAGATTTGCAGACATGAATTGCCATGTCCCCTAATCACGTTCGCGGTCAGCGCGCTCATGGGCGTATAACGGAACGCTATGGCACAGGACGACTCACCGTGCGATCAGGTCGCCTGCTTCCACCCTCGTCTATCCTCTTCGCCAACTCCCAATCGATCAGCAAGCCCTTGCCCTCGTCCGTCAAGATGATGTTCCCCGCACTTATATCACGATGCAAGATTTTCGCGACTTCGAACGCATGCGAGTGAGCTTCGTGGTCATACGTCAGTGATCACTATTCGTGTATAACTCAAAGTAAACGTACCTCGAAGCGCGTCGAAGACGCC
>JBBPSC010001163.1:0-11389 GCA_038093395.1 Baorangia bicolor | reverse complement strand
GTTGATCCTGAGCCTGCACAGCCGGCGCGAGAACCATCGCCGCCGCCGCCGCCCAAAGTCAAAATGTCCCTGAAGGACTTTGCGCTGCGCAAGAAGAAGCAGCGGGAGGAAGAAATGGCAGCTAAAGCGGTTCGTTCGCCTACGACATCCGACGATCCTGGGTTGCCATCCAGTCCTAGCGTCGAGGTCAAACGGGAGCTCGCAAACGAGCATGCCGGCATTGTGCAAACTGCGGATTCCGGCGACATCGTCAACGGTCATGACGTGAAGATGAATGACGCGACCGAGGGTGCGCTGGACTCGACTGGGACTGCACATGTCGGCGCGAATGGGTTTGACGACGGTAGCGGGCACGAGCATGATGTGGTTCGTGATTCGGAGCGTGCTGAGGAAGAGAAAGCCACGGCGGAAGATAATAAACTGTCCGCAGAGACACAGGTACCATCTATGATCGTAGCGACGAAGACTCCGGACACCACGCAATCCTCTCCACAGCCTGCACGCTCGTCGACAACTTCGTCGCGTATTTTGGGTGAGAGGAATGACACGGATCAAACACAGATGCAAATCGATAGTACGCCGACGACGACGACGCTTACGGCCAAGATGGAGATAATGGATGCGATGGTACCGAGTGGGCTTGTTGGCGCCGATGATCGTACACCTGATGTTGTGAGCTTCGCTCCTGAGCCTCCGCCGCCGCCATTGACGACCAAGCAGACAAGCGAAACCACAACGGTAGACCACACCGTTCCGGTGGGCTCTACACCTACCTCGGTCCCCCCTTCGACCCCCGTTTCTACGTCAACACCCACCTCCATGTCGACATCGAGGTCTACATCCGTTGTCAACTCGCGCTCGAATTCAGTTGGCATCTCTATTTCTACGCCGAATCCGAATCTACCGCCTCATGCCCACATCCTCACCTCGTCGTCGAGCATTCCACCTTCTCGTCGCCCCTCTCACGAAGATGGCGAGATTACTAGTTCTACTCCACCAAAAACCTATTTGCCGCGATCACATACACCACCCACACAACCGCGTTCATTCCATGCCGTCCAGGCGTCGTCACCAAGCTTTGGGCCGACCTCATCCTCGACTACGCCTGTCCCCCGTCGACCCGCTCCTCCGCTGTCTCGTTCTCCGTTGTCAAACGCTGCCGGGCCTACACCAACGCCAATATCTTCTCGACCCCTTCCGAGCGGGCCCCGTGCTCTCCGGGGGAGTATGACTCAGCCGACGCACCCACCACCCTATGCATCCGCTCGGCCGCCGTACGCGGGTTCGCAATACATCCCACGGGGACCGTCAGCCGACCGAGACCGAATTGATTGGGAGCGTGGTGACCGCCAATGGGCTGCGCAGACGAGGTCGCGAGGTCGAGCTGGGAGCAATGGATGGGGGAGATGAAGTCTCTTTGTTTTTTTTATATCGTTATTCCTGTCTGCTGTGATATGAATCACTTGCCCTTTTTTTTTGCTGTCTTCCTTGTCTGTCTTTTTTCTTTCTCGTTTTCTTCTACTGATCATTATTACTTTTTCATCCGTTTCTTTTCTTTTCTTGCTTTCGCTCGACGTTGTGATTATTCCATCAAGTAGGTTAAAAAGAATGTTTCAAATGATCTCAAATTTGCGATGGCACGCTGTTAATTTGAGTGTTATTTTCTTGTCTCTCGCCGACAAGACTACATGGCTAATAATCTGATCCGGGAGAAATAGAGATGTAAGCTTGCGTTGGTATCTTGCGTGCGTCGTACCCTTTTGGATTAGGTACGTGCCAAGTGTGCAAGTTCAGATGCATACTACTACCCCTCATCATCCTTTCAATGACATGAACCCTCGACGGTATAAAGTTTTACAAGTATCACTGACAGTCCCACTGACTCATCCGGCGGACATGAGCTCAACTTTGAAGACTTTTTGCGGGTAAATTAGATAATCGATTAGACATTTTCGGAGATTGAAATCGGAAATCTCAGGAAAATTCCCAAGGAATAATGTGGGTGGGTATGACGTTATCCTAGAGGGCGCAAAAGTCAAACTTGCACGTTCCAAACACATCCATACCTCGTCGACCTCGTCTTTTTTTTTTTGCGCCATGTTGTCCATCGCCAGAAGTACGCTGAGACCAACCCTCATGCGTGCGTTTGCCAGACCAGGCAGCGTCGCCTCGGTCCACACGCTCCCAGACCTGCCCTACGATTACAACGTGCGTTCTAGTCAGGGTGATTGAACAAGGGGCGCCACTGAGGCACACATAGGCACTCGAACCCCATATTTCGGAGCAGATCATGAAGTTGCACCATACCAGGCATCACCAGGCCTACGTCAGTGGCTTGAACACCGCCGAAAGGGCGTATGCCGAGTCTACGTCTACGCGCGAAAAGATTGCGTTGCAGTCTGCGCTCAAGTTTAACGGCGGGGGTACGTCCCTTTACTTTTTATTTATTTTTGGTTTCCATGTGTATGGGGGGTATGGATGGGCTGAAACGTGTGTGTGTAACCAGGACATATCAACCATTCGTTGTTTTGGACAAACTTGTCCCCTGTGGACAAGGATGGGGGGAAGCTCGTGGATGGACCTTTGAAGCAAGCCTTGGAACGCGACTTTGGATCCGTGGAGGAGTTCAAGACAAAGTTCAATACGACGACGGCTGCTATCCAGGGTAGCGGGTGGGGTTGGCTCGTGAGTGTGTTGCAAGTGGTGAGAGAATGGGTGTGTTCACCTGCGCTTCCGTAGGGATACAATTCGACCACGAAGAAGCTCGAGATCGTCACGACTGCGAACCAGGACCCGTTGATCTGTATGTCAGACCGTCGAGGGTATGCATATGGAACTGATGAGTTGTTGTTTCAGCGCACGTACCCATCCTTGGTGTGGATATTTGGGAGCATGTAAGAGTTTGATACCATGAATGTGTTTCATTGTTTGCTTACCGTTGTTTCAAGGCCTTCTACCTCCAGGTGAGTTTGAATGAGCGCGCGCGCGCGCGTTGAGCCGATCTGATCGTTTTCATTTGCAAAAAGTATCACAATGTCAAGGCCAATGTAGGTTCATTTGTCGTACGGCGACAGGCTGTGGTCACTCACATGCCAACAGTACCTCAATGCCATCTGGAACGTTATCAACTTCAAGGAGGCGGAGAAGAGGCTGTTGGATGCCACGAAATAGACATTTACAATGGCGGCTCATCTGTCATCTGATCATTGTAACACATAATTGTGTTTGTTTTACCACAGCTCATCATGAATGTCTACCGTTCTGTTCGGAGTTCACACCAGTGACAAGCGCCTCGTTGGGAGCAATTTGTGGATCACCGGCGTCTTCAACGTGTGATGGGCGATGCTCCACTGGGTGGCCAACTTGCCACGTCAAAGATAAGGTGAGCCAAAATTGACACAGAACCCAAGGGTTAATACCGCGTGAGTAATTTTCAGTAGGGGTATTGGGGGGTTGCGTTCAGGGCGGTCGGAGCAATCACCCAACCATATCAACTCATCATGGACCGGGGGTCGTTCGTCTCCGAGCGGTACCTTCCTGAGAACTTGACCTACAATATCCTAAGAAGGTACGTTCCAATTGCGCCGCTTACGGAGGAACGTGCCGGGCATTTTGCTGTGCGATGCGTGGTAACTAGAATGTCTCGGTTTCGGCTCGAGCTACGTTTGTCTTCAAACCTTGTGCCAACATTCTTCGCCGCACTGACACATAACATATACTGCTAGATGGTGTCACGTCGCTACCAAGACCGACAGAGACAATCTGGTCCCCACGATCTTAGATACGGCTAGTTCGTAACCACGCCTCTTGTCAGCCTTTACAGCAGATTGGTGGTCTTGACAAAACCGTACTAATAGGTACGCCATGATGCATGGTCGGTTGATCAGCTGTGTGAAAGCATATGGTCTAGCCCCATACTGATTTTACGCATTATCTGCCCCAAAAGGGAGGGGGGGAAAGGGAGGGTACTCATTTTGTGATCATCACATTACGATCACGTTCAACGAAGAGTACATCCCGCAGCAGCAGGGACGGTCTCTCAGGCTTATTGACATCGTCCGTCTGGTTCAAAGTTGCCTCGTTCGGCAATTTGATTGTGCGGATGCGGTAAAATGGCTTGATCGAATTGCACCCGGACGGCCCTACCGCCGAATGACAGCATGCATATATCCGAATTGCCTTGCACTTTCCTTGCCCCGCGGGCCGCTGACCTTGGGGTATTGCCACATACCGTATCGCCCCTCGCTTGGTATGGGAACGACGAAACTCCCGACTGGACGCGCCGCCGGGACGGCAGGCGCCTAGTGCTGTGCGATGATACCAACCCTATTATAGGCACCATTGTGACCCACGAGGGGCGCAGTCAAATATGCTTTCAATCTGGGCGTAGACACTATGTCTCACTTGATCGTCCATCAGTATGGACATCGACACAATCCGACAATAAGTTCCGTAACTTTGTTTGTTCTTCTCGTTTCCCATTCATCGACGCTGCACCTCGGACACCCTGAACATCGTTATCGACTCGTCTAGATGGTAATAGATATGACATCCCCCATGTGACTTCATGCGGACAGATCAGGGTGTCATGCGCGTCGTGTTCTATGAGGTGGCGTGGTTATCGGCCGACCTGGATATGAATGTGGCTGGTTTTTGCGCCTTTCCGACGGACTTGGAAGGGAAATTCAGCGCCCACGTTACATTCGTTCCAAAATGTCGACTAGGATAAGCTCGAGATCTCTGTCGATTGGGCCCACATAGGCGGATAGTTCATTGAAGAAGACGGCACATGTGTACGTGGAAAGAGGAGATGAAGGGGGAAATTGTCTTACATGGAGCGATCCTTGCGGGCGGGAATTATAATTTGGGTATCGTTTGCCAAGGGTGAATCAAAGACATATGGTCATATTGCCTGCGCACGATGTTTCGACGGTCGTGGGATAGGCTGCCGCGACTTTGAAGAAGTAAAAGCAGTTTCCATGAGGTATGGCATGAGGCGTATGGCAAGGTTGTCAAACATGTTTCATAAGAGCCTCTTTTTTTCTGCTTCGACTCATCACGCTTCAACGGCGTTTACGAATGGACTGGGAAGGTGAAACACACTCTTTTCGAGCGCTCGTATGGCTTGAGAACGGCCATCAAAAAAATGTATCAGATTACTATGCTTCCCAAGGTGGACGGACCGGGGTATGAAGACCAGTCCGAAGCGCCCGGAGGTGAGACTGTCGGAGTCCACCCGTCCGGAATCTCTCTGCATACCGAGCATGCACAATGTCGAATGCGTGGCGCATCGAATGTAGAGATACAATTAGCATAGTCGTCGGTGGTGGATCTCCCGGATGCTTTTCCAAGGCACAGCATTGCCACTCGGGATGATGCTGGGAGGGATGAGGGGGGATCTATTTTGAAGAAGATGTGTCTCCAGATCCGAGCACACCCGGGAGGGGAACAGCCTCGGACAATGTCTTGCGGGGTTTAACTCGTGTCCGCCTGCATCGCAAGTTTCTGACACGGTGGCGGGATCACTCACGATCCAACCATGTTAGTCTTGGTGGGCTCCTAAAGCAATCCGGTGTATCTTTGGGGGGGAATTCAGTCGGGTGAGAACCGTTCCTGTGCAGCGGCTGAGATCAGAACAACCTACGATGCATTTCTAGCTCACAGCCATCAATGGTGACATTAACACTGTGGGCTACATGAGACTATCCGATGTATTCCTGGCTGATTGTCCTGGACTAACCTCTGGTAAACTCGCAATCCGCATTCGACATTCGGAATGGAGACCTTGATGATGATGATGACGCGCGCCGCCACTGGTCCATTTCTGCGGCGACTAGTCTGTGAGACGCGTGCGTGAACGGTGAATGGAGATATTGCCACAAAGGGTCCTTCCCATGACCATCGCGAAACGCAAGGACGTACAAGTGTCCAAGGTCCCCTCGTTAGGAGGTCTGTTACGACTAGTGGTGCTTCGGCAAGGATAGCAAGGCAGAGCATACAGCTCACCGCATGTACCAAGGAGCAATGTCAACGATGTACTGTAGTGGCCAAAACGGTGCATGCTTTCAGAGCACAAACGTCGGCAGCAAGGAATGCCGTCAGTTTGAGACCATTCCGAGTAATATTTGACACCAGCGACCCGCTAAATCCGACCAACCTGCCAGTATGACACATTTGGTGCTTGCCGCATCGTGAGGGGGTAGAAAACACTCATCCGAAAACGCGATGTGACTTCCCAGGCTGAGCGCACAAGCCAAAGTTGGCCACATGAAGCCGCGCACGAGATTCTCGCTTTCCTTGAAGAAGCCCTTGTTCATGTAATAATTGATGCGATATGACAGTTGTATCGGGTTGGTCTAGCCGTTCTGTTGGAAGTCCCTGAAATGGCCTGTATTGGATTAGACTTGTTCGGCCATGGTGTGGACGCTGAAGGGATCCCCGACGAGATAATACACCCGAACCGTTGGGTATGTGCTGCAATAGCCCCAAGCGAAGACACAAAAGGTGAAGAGTCTACACCACACGAACGACACATGAGTGCCTGAAATGACCCTCAGACGATCGCGACTTGACGTCCTAGCGCGCTAACTCCGACTTTCACAGGAGGTACAGCGTTGAGCCCCCTTCGTCATCGTTGTACTTCGGGTCGTGACAGTTCGGAACTCTAAGTAAAGTAGATGCGTGACAAATTGCTGCGCAAAGGCGAGCGCCGATCCCAAGGGACCAGTGACCCACCATGCCAACTTCAGGTTGGAGTGAACGTTCGACTTGTGGCGACGACTGGCATTGCCGACGCGTGCGTGGGACTACCCGACAAGACTTTTCTTCCCTTTCGTGACTTGTGTTCTTGTGCTTCCACATTGTCAAATCCCTGCGACCTTGGTCTGGCGAACAGTTCTTCTTCTAAGACTCGCTGTCATTACGACAAACTCTTGCGAGGCAACGATCAAGTGGCGAGACGATACCTGGCAACGGGCGCCCTTTTATTCTCTCAATGGCCATATGATGAAAAAAACATACCGCCAATCGGCACGACGACGCCAGCCACGGGGTGGCAGTCGAAATGAGATAATAGCTGTCCATGTTGCTGTGGCAAAACTCGCAGCCAAGCCGCTGTATGTGCACGCCATCATAAACACGTTACATTGCAGCAGCCTCGTGTACTCGTTGCCGTCACGACTTTGCGGAGTCCCAAGATGGTTCTGCGAACCCGTAGTTTTTGCATAGACGTCGAAATTTCTCCCGTTCACATTCGGAATCAGGTTCAAGCGGCCAACGTGGATCTTGTGTCAGTGGAACATTATTCTCAGGCCGTTTTCGACGGACATTTTGAAGAACCCCAGGCTCAGGAACGAACGGCTGTACAGATTTAGAGGATCCTGAAGGTTGGCCAATCTTGTCGATTCCATCATTGGCCTTTGAACGAGATCATGCGATCTTGATCACGGATGGCGGCGGCTCTGCGCCACGGCCCATCCCCGCTTGGACCATCGGCTCTTTCTACATTCAGGGTTAAGGTTTCAGGTGGCAAGTATTCGCTTTGAATCTAACCAAGCCAGAGTAACAGAGGCGCGTCAGCGCGGCTGACAATCTTATCTCCAATGCATGCCCGGTTGCTTGGCGAACTACCGAGATGCGAACAACGCGGTGTCCTTGGGTCTTCTTCACGTGTAATATGTGTCGTGATGTTCAAGGTACTAGCGACCAAGTCGGTGGGCGTTGTCTCCTCAAATTTAATTTGCGTCTTTTTTATACTAACCTTACTTGGGAAGGTTATGCTTCGGATATCACTGATACATACCACATCCTCCCAGTCCGATTTTGCATAAGAAGGCCCGATCGAGGTGCATTCTCTTCCCCCAGCACAACACATCCAACCACACTCTCAGCGAGTCTGAGCTGTACAAACTCCCCTGTTCAACTGTTCTTTTAATTCGTAATGATCTTCGATACTCTCCCGTCGCAGTTCTGTCTTCAAGATCTCTCCGCCATTACTGGCCGTGTATGTGAACTACGAGTGAACACTCACCAAGCAGAGGCCGACCGCGCAGCTCGCGCTTGGTTCAATAGGTATGTATACCTGGCTCTCTGCTTGCGGGACTTGCGGGTAACGTTGATATACAGCATAAGTTTGTACGATGACCGAAAACGATCCAAGTTCATAAACTACGGCAAATTCGACTTGTTTGCTGCTCTCAGCTTCCCCGACGCCGATCTCAAGCACCTCACCACTTGTCTCATATTCTTCTTCTGGGCCTTCTCTGTAGGTCTATCATCGGCGTCTGTTGTCTCATGTACTAATGACTCCGAATCAGACTGACGATTTGTCGGATGAGGGAGACCTTCAGTCCAAGCCCGATGCTGTTCAGGCCGGGCATCATGTTTCCGCGAGCGTCGTCGCTGACCCAGAGGGTCCTCGCCCGGACTATCCCTACGCTGCCATGTTATACGAGTGAGTATCTTCGGGTCCATCGTTTTCTCATGACGTAACTTAAAGAATAACTTCTAGCCTTCTCTCCCGCTTTCGCGAAACCTCTACCCCAGGCGCCTACAAACGGTATTCAGTTATTTCTGGATAAATGGTTCACGGCCTCTAACCTATCTCACAGCTTTATTCGTGCCTTTGAAGACTGGAGTGATTCACAAGTCACACAGTCACGGAATCGGTCTCAAGACCGCATTCCGTCAGTTGACGAATTTATTCTCATGCGGCGCGCTACCATCGGCGGTGCCATGGTCGAAGGTTTGGATATTTCCCACATACGCTCGGCAATCCATTGATTAGCGCGGCTTCTATAGCGATGATTGAATACTCGCTCGACTTGGACCTCCCAAACGAAGTCTTCGAGAACCCCATTATCAAAGCTATGTCCGACGCGACTAATGACCTTATGACATGGCCTAATGTTGGTGTTCATTCTCCGTCTGATGCCAACGGTCGCTGATTCTCTTCTAAATAGGATCTTTGCTCCTTTAATGTGAGATCGTTTAGGCGGTCGTCTGATTCACCCGCTGACGTGCATCCTATTCTTACAGAAAGAACAGTCGGACGGCGATTACCAAAACCTGGTGTTCTGCATCATGCACGAACGCGATGTTGGTCTGCAACCTGCCATCGACATCCTGACGGAGATGCTCGCACAGCGTGTTGAGCATTATATCAACTTGAAGAACCAGCTACCGTCATTCGGTACTGATGTGGACCGAGAGCTGGCGAGGTACTTGCACGCGCTCGAAAACTTTGTTCAAGGGACAGTGTTGTGGTATTACCTTAGTCCAAGTAAGGCGTTCCCGACAGTCCTACATTCGTTTACGACGCTGACACTCGCCGCACAGGGTACTTCCGCGGTGTTGATGTCAGCAACCGAGAAAACCTGGTCGTGCCCTTGTTCGAACCTGGGGCCTTTTGATGTCGAGCGTTCGCTAGGTATATCATTAATCCGCACGCCCTTTTTCACTCCATTTTCTGTATATTTTGTAACGTATGTCTTCGTATAACACGATCACTAGGATTATTCACTAGCTACTTTGTTGTTGTAATACGCCTTGTTGTGCTTTAAACTTGCGTCTGTGTAATCCAGGACTTTTTTCCGTCGGAACTTGTCGAGGATGGATCTCCGAGTTTTGAGCTCCCTTGGGAAACGTGGACCCACACATATCGGAAGTGTGTCTAGGCTTTGATGCGACGTGGGATAAGCGGGGGAAGCTGTCACTGACGTGCCTCGGACACACGGACAAACGAAGACCCTCTCCTTCTGTAATCTCTCCTCATGGTGTGAGGAAGTATACACATCGATTCCACGAGAATCCCGTTTCATTGCTCACTGCTGGCACGTCGATGGCAACGGTGCCGCTATCCGATAGGGAAAGTTGATCCGAAAGATGTCATACTCGATCCCGGTGTCCGGGGTCTTTGGATGACTTTTTTCCTTTCCTTTTTTTCTGCTTGTGGTTTGAATGGGCGGCTGTGTGTGGGGTACAAGTGTTAATTGGGCACTTTAGCCGCGTCGGCGGCGGCGTGAGAGTGTATTTTCAACCATGGGTGGTACTACCCTGCTCCAATGTGTGTACATAGAGAGGGCCATGTGTGTCGCCGTAAGTGATCACTTGAGTTGTGCATCATTAAACCTTGCTTTGCGCACTTTATGACAGGTACCGACGGCGCAGCCAAGTCGCATGTCCTCCCCCTCTGACCACTCCCCAATGTGATACGCACATGTCGTTCGAAACTGCGACACGTGTTGTTGCACGCCAGCCGTTCACTTCCGTGTCGATGATCCGCACTCGGGAACGTGGTGCGTGTGTTGTCTCCGACTGCCGCGCGAAACGGATCGTATGGTCAAGTGACCTCCCAGCCCACGAGTTTGCAGCATTATTCATCTGCGCTCCAAACCACATGCCCTGCCCGCCGACCAGAGAAGATCTTCGAACGTCCATTTTTTTTTCGCGCTCGCCGTACTGATAGCGATCACCCACCACGCTGTGACACGTCAGGAAGTTGAACGGTGCACACCTACGTAATCGAAGACCGCAGGGTACATACGACATGCGCATTCTCTGGCTACCCGCTTATCAGATGCAGCTCCGGGTGGTGGTGGGGCGACTTGGCATCCGGGTCTCTGGAAGGACGCCTTGCTGTTGCGAGCGTTGTTTATCTGGCGGACCAGTGTTTCGGGCGAAGAAGCTCGGGCGCACTAGACTAGACGACTTTCGAACAAGAGCACGGTTGAATGGGGTTCTCGCCCCCTCGTGTTTGTTGCGCCATCAAGGCTCGATTTGGTACGAACGAGATGGACCTCGTTTTGATCCGATTCTCATCATGCTTTCTTTGGACGTGACGTGTGCCGAGTGTACAAGCCGAACGTGTTTCTATGCGCAGGATGTCTTCGGTGAGAGTGCGCTCCTACGGGTCCATTCATCATGGACAAGTACCGAGAGCAAGAGCGAGATCGTGGATCTCCAACTGAAAATAACATCACTGTGACCCTTGGCAGGGGGACGCGATGCGTAGAGAGAGCGTTTTCAAAGGCAATCCTAGGTGAAAACGGTAAGGCGGACAACGTGTCCCGGATTGTGGTAAGTTTGCGTTCGAATAATCGCTAAGCGGACGTGCGTGGCCCAGGGTTGATCCGATATGAGGTAGAGGGAAAAAAAAGGGGATCAGCGGGCGATCGAATGAGGAGTCGTTGTGAAGAGGATGGGTGCTATAGATGGCAAGTCGGTCGCTTGCTTTCGGGTCGGTGGTATTCTGCGAGAAGGGGATGGGGTGAACCTGAGGTGCAAGGTCGGGAGGGGGGACTCCCGCGAAGTCGCCGCCGCAAGCGATGCGCTATGGATCCCTTGATCGGATGGAATAGGCTCGAGACGACGCAAGAGCGACGGTTTGCGC
>JBBPSC010001162.1:0-11389 GCA_038093395.1 Baorangia bicolor | reverse complement strand
TGAAATCGTCCGGGACGTAAACGATTCTTGGGACGACACTGACCCCACCAAAGCCGTCATGCAGTGCGTTATTTCTCGCTCAGATTGAATGGTCGATGTTGAGCTCTTCAAAGTTTCAAGGGTAGCGATGATTACCTCAGAGCAAAGGTATATCAGATCAGCCTCCATTATATACCAATGGGGTGACTAACATACAACAGTGCGAGGAGTATGTATCTGCAGCACTCGCATCAGTGCGATACCGGGAGTTCCTGTCGAAAGGGAAGGGTAATGGAACTATCATCGCTGGGACTGGTAGGCTGGTGGTTGTAAACGCACGCTTTTGAGGCTCATATCATACCAGGTGGTGATGCAAGCACACTAGAGGACTTCAATACTGTGTGGATAGCAGAATTCACCAAGACGAACGCTTACGAAGTCTGGGATCGGTCAACGGACCCGACGTTATTTGATATTGTTGAACCTCGGTTAGTTTGTAACCCTGAGACTCACCTCAGTGACTCTGATGCCCTTTCCGCCATCAGACACCCTTGTAACGAGAAACCGTCAGTGGTGTCAGATATCGGACTCCGGCTTTCCGAAGGTATCCAAGACCTCAGACTAGAACAACAACTTGCGCCAACGCGTGAAGCCATCTCACGGACACTCACCGCTGGTTCGACCAACTTCTTCAAAGCGGTCGAGGGTGTTCGCGAGCGATGGCAACAACGAACAGTCAGCTCCCCCACCATGCAAGATATGGCATCTAGCCCCTACGGTGCTCCCGTTGAGATCACGAAATCTGAAGCCAGCCTCCCCACAACGACGACAGATTTCGCGAAACCGGGTGTCAACATATCCCGGCAGACCTCGCGAGACTCTGCAGCAAGCGCACTCTCGCCCCCGCGCCCTGTTAGCATGGTACAAGCTGCTTCGGATACGAAAGCGGCGTTGAGCTCCCTCGGAGCTGGAATACATTCACTTTGGTCGAACCGGGCCTCAAGGTTCTCGCTCTCACGCGCGAGTATTGCGAGCGTCGTGCCCAATGATTCAGTCTCTAGCCCGACATTGGTACGGCAACAGGGCAACCCATTATCCACGGCACAGATGCCGCCTCCAAAACCTCGTCCGAGTGTGCACACGGTTTTGGAGGTGGCCGAGCATGGGCAAGAGCAGGAGCATTTCGTAGTCACCGATCTCTCGGATGAGAGAGCGAGCCACGAAACGGAGCCGATGGGTACTGCTCTTTGATGTGCCGTATATTCTCCAAGCTACATAACATTATCATTGTCGCATACCTGCGTACCTTCTGCTCACGCATTCCGCACTTAATCACCTTAAATTTCTCAGCGGAGCCCCCAAGATCGACAGTGCGATTCAAATATGAGGTGATGGGACATTCGAAGTGATTGTGCTCGGACCTCCCTTCGATGGAATCCGCATCATTGTTTATAGCCACCTCAGATCATAGATGTTTGTTGGTTGATTTTACCCCCGTTCACTGATTGATACAAGATCGTGTCAAAGGGAAGTGACCTTGGAGTAGTTCCCTAGCTGGACTGGGAAGCCTCTTTCGGGACATAGTTTACTGCGCCGAAAAGCATGACAGAACTACCCAAATCGGGAGTGCGATAAAGGATCTGTAAGGCAGTCCAAGTCCCACAGCAGGCGTAGTACGCTTTCCCTCCACAACGGCACTTTCCGCGACGAACCTGAAATGCAATCTGAATCACTTCGCTTAGAGCGTTGGTGATCCACATGGCTTGTAAAGCTGAACTTGTCAGTGACTCTTGGAGCCTGACTACCTGTTGAACGTTTATCATTCAAATATTCAAGTGTAACCACCGGCGCTGACATCGCTAGGAATACGATCTTTCACAAAACTCGACCTCGATGATACAGATATAGATATAGATACAGATGCGGCTCTAGTACAAATGGGTGTTTTATTACATAATATGTAGAGTTGTGTCCAAAGACGACTCTTGAGCCGGGGGTTCCTTGAAAGTTCCCTCCCCGCCGTTCGCATCTCGTCTTTTGGGCTGTGCGGCACTGTCTTGACTGGTCTTGCTGGAATTCCTTGGGTCGGCCACAATGACAACCCCCATTCGCAAGAAACGCAACTTCAAGGCTTTACAGCTCGATGTCACCCAGTCAGCCAAGCCAAAAGAACATGAGCCGATCCCTACACGCGCAGCACCAGTAACGACAGGGATAGCAAAGGGGAAGAAACGACCACCACCTATGACTTTAAATGCCCCAAAGCTCGGTCAGGCCCCCGTGGCGAGCGATGTTGATGGGAACCTGCTCGCGGTCGGTGTCGCCCCTCCGTCTGCACCTGTGACGGGTACCGCATCTGCACGTCGGAATACATATCATACGACCCTCTCGAACACGCTCGCAAACTTGGACATGAATGCAGAGACGCGTTATGACCTTCGGAACGAGGATCTCAAGGACCTTCAGGAACTTGGACAGGGTAATGGTGGGAGTGTCAAAAAGGTT
Organism: Baorangia bicolor; assembly: GCA_038093395.1. Classification (NCBI taxonomy): domain Eukaryota; kingdom Fungi; phylum Basidiomycota; class Agaricomycetes; order Boletales; family Boletaceae; genus Baorangia; species Baorangia bicolor. The sequence goes on along the minus strand of JBBPSC010001162.1, from coordinate 8,905 downwards.
GAGCATGTCCCTACCAAGACTATCATGGCGAAGAAGGCGAGCTGCCAACATTCCTTCGCCCGAATCTGCTGACATCTTATCGTTGGTAACGCACAGATCGTCCTCATTGATGCCAAACCATCTGTGCGCAAGCAAATTTTACGTGAGCTGCACATCATGCATGACTGCAACTCCCCGTATATCATCTCTTTCTACGGCGCGTTCTTGTCCGACCCAAACATTTGCATTTGCATGGAGTACATGGACAAGGGGTCTCTTGACGGCATCTATAAGAAGATTGGGGCTATTGATATCGAAGTTGTCGGGCACGTTGCATTGGCCGTGCTAGAGGGTTTGACATACCTCTACGATGTACATCGCATCATTCATCGCGGTATGCATACCGATTCCTTCACGATGATCTGCGCTGACGAACTCATACCAGACATTAAACCATCGAATATCCTGTGCAACTCCCAAGGTCAAATCAAAATATGCGACTTTGGAGTATCAGGAGAACTCATTAATTCGATTGCGGATACCTTTGTCGGAACGTCGACCTACATGAGCGTATGTCCCCCGTTGTGCGAGATTGCGTCGTCCTCACGATATTTTATAGCCCGAGCGTATACAAGGTGCCCAATATACCGTCAAATCGGATGTCTGGTCACTTGGAATATCGTTAATCGAGCTAGCACTGGGTCGCTTTCCATTTTCAGAGTCTGATCCTGATGATTCTGATCTCTCGGACTTGGAAGGAACTCTTTCCCCGAGTACTATGACTTTGCCCCCCATCAGGAAGGACAAGGATACGAAGAAGGACCGACGAAAATCCAAAGGTGTTAGCTTACAAGGAGGGGGCATGATGATGAGCATCCTCGAGCTACTTCAACACATCGTGAACGAGCCTGCTCCTCGGTTGACTCCTGAAGGACGATTCCCCAAAGAAGCAGAGGATTTCGTGGACAGCTGCTTGCTCAAAGATCCTGATGCTCGCAAGACTCCCAAGGAGTTGCTGGTATGTTTCGAGGTCCCAGAAGCATTGATCACACTAACGAAGACCCCAATAGAAACATCAATGGATAGCTCAGGCACGGGCGTCGAATTTTGATCTCGAGACATGGGCGAGCACGTTTTGAGCTGGTTTCTCACTGCTTGTGTCGTTTGTCCTCGTCGGGCTTGTTCCTTTCTTTAGATCATACCAGCTGTCATTTGCTACTTCCTCGCACATCATTATCTCAGTTTGTCCTGTTCTTGTATCATGGAAAAAGCCAGGCATTCATCAACAAGCAGATCAGCAGATTGATCGTAAGTAAGGCTTGTCACCTGATTATTGGGGTGCACTTTACCCGCGAATCTTGAGGGGAGTCGATGTTCTGCTTAGGCAGGCGTCTCATTATACATGGTGAGGTACAGAAGTTCGCCGCTAATGATCCACTACTAGTACGTTATGATTCGTAGCAGCACCAATATTCGACTGAAGGTTGACCGTTCAGTGTGCAAGACCGCCGAGTCTCGAAATGGGGGGCATCTGTAGGACATTGGTTGCCGCATCCGGCCCAGAACCCATTGCACCACACCGTGCGCGCGTTCGCGGTGGTATCACCGGCTTCGGGCTCGCGTCTGAATATCATAGACGCGTTTGCGATGTGTGTGCTGATGGTGATCACACACAACGCCAGAGTAAAGGTAGTCAATGATGCGGCTACGCGGAGCATTGGAGGGGTGTTCACGAACTAACATATTAGATTTTGTTAGACTCTTATGAACGGCCCTTGACGATAGCATAACCCACCGTCAAGAGGACCCAATGATGGAACCGTCACTGATGTCTGGTTTGGAGGTGAAGCTGAATATCACGGTAATCAACTCAGCACCGGCAACTGGTGTTGGGCTTTCAACTGGGGGTCCTATCAGAGAGCGCTTTCCAACGGTCTTTTATGTTTGCAACTCTTGACCAATCTCGGAATCGCGTGTGAATGGAATGGAAGTGTGAAACGTAGAAGTACTCTCTTATTGTTTTCGACATATGCCAATTGTGGGGCCAGCTCTACGGCTGTCAAACCTAAATCAATAGCTCATGTGCTGTTGAACTAGCTGTGCTGTAAATATCAGAACTTGCATTGCTCGAACTCTCCATTCTCAACATCCGGAAGAGTTCAATATAATAAAAATCCGTAGGTCCAAGAAAAGGAGCACACGATCCCCGGACCTGGCCAGCTCTGGATCAATAATGCTCCTGGTATTCAGGGGGTATCTCCAGAGACCCTCCCATGAGCCTGACGCCTCCGTCAAATGTTCTCGTCGGGACCGGTGGTAGTGGCCTTGGAAGCTCCTCTCTCGAGCCTTCCCGCTGCGGAATGCTCAAATAAGAAGGAGCATCTTCACAGTGTAGGGGCAACGGCGTCACAGCGGGGGTTAAGAGGGTGTGATGGTTTTGAGACATATCTGGGGAAGCATCAATTTCGCCTCGAATAATCGCTGGAGTATTGGAAGAATAATTCAGGGACTGAGAGCGTACCTGGCGTCAAGTATTCCCTCGCAGTAGGACGTGGTCGCCGACGCCGCATGTAAGCAACGAGTGCAGCAATAGCCAGGATGAACGCGACTGTCCCAACGACGATACCCGCAACGATAGCACCGGTGTTCGTTTCTGTATTCGAGGTTCCAGTTGAGGATGGCGTTGGGTTCCCAACATTGGTTGTCGGGGTGATGGCCAAGGTGGTCGTAGGAGTAATGGTCAAGGTGGTCGTAGGAATGACACTTGTGGAGAATGTAGATGAAGCAGTCACGATAGAATCTTCCACGGAAGTAAGAACCGAGACCTACCAAGCACAAACATTGTTCACGTACTTGGTGAATAAGCGAGGTAGTCAATCCAAAGCGTAATGTTCGGGGCCGTTGCGGTTACAACCAGCACGTGAAAAGCCCCGGGTGCTAGCGATGGTAGCTGTGGATTGGATGTCCAAAAATTTTGACGATACATTGTCGCCTGAGTGACGGGAGCAGTAACTGTAGTAGCAGGAGTATTGTCCACCTGGTAGACGGCGATAGGCGGTCCAAATACCCCCGTAGAACCATAAGTTCCAAAGACACCTATGCTCGAAGCTGGGAAACGAGCGCAGAAAAAATTAGCCTTCCTCCTCTTCCATGCACGACACACATCCAAACGATATCATACCATTGAAGTAGTAAGTCGCTGTGTCCCCAGGATCGAGGCCAGTCGTGGTTTCGAAATATTCCTGCGATACACCTCCCTGCCATCGCGATGCGCCAGGCGGCCCATATGCGATTCCTGGATCACGGTCATCAACGAGAACCCAACTACTGTCAGCCATCAAGGACAGTTTCGAGCCACCAAGCCAGGGAAAGTTGACGTAGAACTCGGAGAGATGGCACCCTTGGTCTTTGTACTACTAGTACTTTCCTGCCGTAGTACGTACTGCACACAGCCTGGTCATTAATATCTGCTGGCGGTACAACAGTTTCGGCAGTCAGGTTGGTTCAGCACTTTCATAGGACACACAATTCTACACACATTTTTCATTGTCCACGCAACTTCATTAAATCTAGCATGCATTCTGGTTTGTGAGTTGGAATGAATACAACTGAAGCAGAAACGAGCAAAATAGTGAAAATAATCCTGGTAGTCGCCGATGAATTCAGAATACTGTGTGCGTTACGGTTGCTAATATTAGCAACCCAGTGGTGTGCAGAGCATTACAGCCGGAAGTTTCAAAGCAACCAGAAGCAAGAAGCATCGGGCTTCAATATTTCATAAAACAGAAATCACTCAATGAATACCTTTGTACTCACCCTGCCCTCCATGACGAGATCAAAGGTCAAACAGGTATAGTGCTCGGACTCGGGGATCAGCATGACAATGACAATGAAGTTGAAGTGGATGACGTAGATGTCCCCCTGAGCACAGTCATTCGTGACGCTCTGGACTTAGGAGACACTGAGATACCTGCTCATGTCGACAGTGTCTCACACTGTGTCAAAAGCACTGAAAAGGGTCCTGACAACACATTGGTGGCTGCGGGAGAGCATGAGGACATATGGTCCGATTCATTAATTTTGATGCTTGCTTGTAACTAGTCTACTCGTCTATGTTGCTACCATTAGCAACCGAGCGCCCTGAGCTGTGTTACGCCTGAAAATTTAGCAACCAACCTCCCGTTATTAGGCCAGAACGGATGCTGCTACTCACAAAGTAGCCAAGTTTGTTTATGCGTTACTTTTAGCAACGCAACCACCCCAGCGTTGCGTGTTACGGTCTATACAGACGGCTACAGTACTCTGGTGTCACCTGCCGGGCGGCGCCGCAGCTGAGTCTGAAGCACTGTCAAGCTGCTGCGAACGTGCTGAGCCACTAGGAGCATCCTTCACGCCAAGGAGCGGGGATGGGGTTACAGTTGCTTCGTCTTCTCAGGTAGATCGAAGTAGAATGCGTGCTCGAAATCTGATCATTTCTTGCACTATCAAAATGATACCTATGATACATCCCTGGTTGCATCATCTTCTAGTTGGGATAGACGGAGCTTCGGAGAGAATATTTGACCTCCGTCGAGGGTGGGAAGAATATTTGACGACGCACACACTTGTTTATACTCTACAGGCTCACAATATACTTCGCTTTTTTGTACCCGTTATATACCCTTAGGGTACCAGCTCTTCTTCGAGCACCTACTACTTACCCCACCTCCTTGTTGGTATTTTATGAGCTCTCTATTTCAGATGTCGCTGGGTTAAGTCACTTTAACCTCCGCAACGGCACACTTTCGAGCGTCACGTCCAGTTCAAGGTGGGACGATCGACATCCCGCATGAGGGCTGCTTAGAGCAATGTTCTTGGTAGTGATTGTAGCTCGCTCACATCAAGGTGGAAAAACGATGTCATTGGCAAACCACCCACTAGGTAATATTGTGAATAGTAAAGGTATCCATCCGAACGAGAACATTAATAGGCGTCAGAGTTCATACATCGTCCTGAATCATAATCATTAAAAATAGATAGCGGAACTGCTCCCCAGAGGAATCAAAATCCCGACTTCGAGGTTTGCCTGGAAGCAGTAATCAAACGTAGACCTCATGATTATTGTAGATTGCTCGTGGTTCGTACATGAGCGGTTTGCAGTCAATTCTTTCTTTCACGGTGTGGTGAAACTTCGGATTCCGAGAGGGTATGAAGCGGCCCCTGCCCAAATTAATGCTGGGGTCCGATTCCAGCTCGTCAAACAAGTTCAATGGAGCAATATTCTCGCGCTTACCTCCATTTATTATGCCACACCCCGTTATGGTCCTGCCAAGCATTGGAGGAAGGCACGATTTCTAGTAGCCACCATAATTTGTTTATCTTCAACTGATCAAATAACGGTGCTATGGCGTCTGAATGCTCAGGGTAGGTTTCCGGACTCGGAGTAGGCTGGTCAGGTTCGTTCGGCAATTCTTGGGCAACGGAAACACTGATATCTATAGCATCCTGTGTTATATCGATTTCAGAGGCAACGAGAAGGTCATTGATATTGGAATCTGGCAATATCTGTCCACAGGTGGCTGGTGGCTGAGGGGAAAGTGGCGGAGCTGTGAAGCCGATGCGCGCGAGTTCGTCGCTGTCGAAGAGGATTCCACATTGAGACTCCATGACCTGTTCCACCATCCAATGCAACGTGATCTGTGCAAGAGACACCTTAACATCATCCTGAACACTTCCTCCACCAATATCTGAAAGGACCCTGAGCGATTCATGAAAGCGAGCTTGTGGAACTTGAACTGACCGCTATGACAACCCGAAAACCAGACCTCCAGCACATCCGTGCTCGGGGATGGTGCTTCAGGGGCAAACTTTGCCTTGGGCTGTGGTCTGTCCGAGGCTACATCATCACCAGGCCCGTTCCGTGGAACATCATCAGCGGAAGGTCCGCAGCCCACTGTTTGGTATGGTTGAACTTTTGGATCCTTTCTCTTGAAAAGTCGCTTGAAGGTCGACTTGACGGCATGAAGTTTCCGAGTTGCTGCCTGTTTCAAGTCGGCGACTCCATCGGGTTCATTATCTTGTGTGGGCCAATGGTACAGATTTGGCCGGAATCTGGAACGATGCTAGATGAGAAAGGTCAACGAGGTTCCACCTACGATCTTGAATGGTCCATACTTCGTCAAGAGAAAGCGCATGCCGGAATGCCTTGATGGAAGTGTTGGAGTCCGTGAAGGGTAGTATACGATTGATAAGCACCCCAGTACTCTGTACGGTATCCCTGGCGCAAGTAAGCAACAGAAAATTGCCTGCGGTCTCGACGATGCCTACCATACACCTACGAATTCCACCTTAACATCTCGTGAGAAGGTCTGTTTGAATCCAGCAGCGAGCTTGACTCCCTCCTTGTCAGTACGTTTGTATGTCTTGTAAGCAAAGTAGACTTGTTGGAGGTTGTCCCTTGGCAACAGTCCAACCTTCACGACATCGATTAAACAAGTTCGCGGACAACATTCCTGGCTGCAAGAATTACCTTGTTCAACATTCCAGCCAACGCGCGAGCAGTGTATGCTCCACGAGAGAAGCCTGATTTCGGATTAGTAGCGAGCTTAATCGAAACAGTGCATCACCTACCAAATAAGCAGACTCTGTCTCCGGGACGATAGGTATCCATAAGGTACTTGTAACCACCCATTACATGTGCATCCAGATACCTACATATCATCTATCGTAGATTCTTGTGGATCGCAGGTGCACCGTGCACGTACCAAGCGAATGCATCATCCAGAAGCGATGCCACCCAAGTCCATAATGGTGAAACAACTCCAGGTGCAAAATATGTGCCGATCCCTGCCTAGATGTTACTAGAGTCGAACTCCGGGAGCCAGGACGGCGTAACTGGCAAACGTACTTGGTAATAAGCCACTTGCTCTTCTAGGCGGTCTTTGCAGAGGAGGCCAAAGAATTTAACCACGTTGGTATTCTATCCTCATTGAGCTATCCATCTAAACCATCTTCATAGAAGGACACACCGTAGTGCCATACTGTCCATTAGTGCCATCGAAGCAAAGGACGATGGTACGAGGTGGCCGAGAAGAATCCTCAGACACGTCGCTCGACCTCGCGTCTGACATGGGGCCCTACGGAGTCAAAGATGTTGGTGGGACAAACCAGAGATCGCTTCGGTGAAGTATCCCTAGCGAGAGAATTTTGTCTGGGAATAATGGCCACAAATCTAACTTGAATTGGCACCAAGGAGGCTTTTTGTAGCACCATGCCAGATGCCATGCCGGACAATATCGATCAATCTAAGACTCGACTGATCACTGGCGGCGACAACTACATAAATAGTTTCGTCACTGGAACTCGGACGCAGACGTGGCTAGGCTGAAACTTTGGAAGGGTACTGGCGCAGGACGCTGTCAACGCCATCGCTGTCATTATCACATGTTCAAAAACCGGTCTAATCCCAGATCAGTCAACTGTGGCCTTGTGCTTGACTGCCACCGGTGTCAAAGCCTAAGCAACATTACGATGATGTCATTGTATTAGTTGTAAGTATATAGTTGAGCATGTGCATGTGCGTGAGGATCCAGGATCCAGGCTCCAGGCTCCAGGCCCCAGGGCTCGGTTGCATGCGCTCTTGGCTAAGCTCAAAGAAGCACGAATGAGATGGTGGCTACCACACTTCAACCGCTTCGCTGTCTAACAAGCTAGCACAAGTTGATCATCTCCAACTCTTCAACCAGTGTCTGGTGGCGATAGGTAAGTCGAATGTCTGGCACGTTTGTCTACGTGAATGTCGGAGTATCATTTCAGTCAGCGAAAAATATCACCGACACGTTCCCACATGATTCATCTCACCTTGTGGATGTCATTTCCAGCGGCTCCAGCAAGGTACCATTCTTGGCCTAGCCAGTGACGTTTGACTTCCATCTCGAAGCCACTCTGTATAACGGAGTTACGGGCCAATTCGGCAAGCGAGCTTTGGGGGAGCTTGTATATCTATATTGCGTGTTATTACGTGAGAGATATCACTTGTTAGAAGCTGTGCAAATCTCACATGAGCAGCTACACTATATTCTTCTAGTAGAGGTTCCTGTGGTCATAGCAATATGCATCGGTTTTAAGTCAACTGGATAGTAACGGTGACATACCTTGGTAAAATGAAACTGGAGAGGATCATCGGTGCTCAAGCTTACATTCAACCCGGTCTGGAAAAAATCAGGGAGTGGGTTCCGCTCATACGTGAGAAATAATGCGTTGTTACTCAGAGGGCTCATCGCGAGACCAATCTGCCTCAGATAGAAAAGATATTGTAATGCCGGAACCTTGCGGAGAAGTATGCCGTGAGAAATTGAGTGAGAAGTGAGGAAAGTAGCAGTGAGATGGTCCGTGTCGCCTGCTTCTCCAGCATGGGGTCGGAGGACGAACGTGTCTATCGTGAGAAGTAAGTAAAAGGAGGATCATAGCCAATAATCTAACGTACTGAAACCTCGTGCCTGACGCCAGTGGTTGAGGCTGGCCATGTTGGCATACATGTAATAAATCCTAACACAGAAAGGAGTTCCAAACGAATAGGAGGAGAGCTCGTGGGCGGACATACCAGTACGAGAAGGGCGGATTCTGTGTGGTGTCCCAGAGGCGAGGATACGGAAATTTGCGATGGATTCGGCGCTCCGCCTTTGACTCGTCGTCCACACTATCAAAGCCGATGACGCGCTGCAGAAAAACGTGGAGTTCTGGGTGCGATGTCGGATCCTTAGTGACCTCAAATAACGGGCGGAATACATCTGAACAAAGTTCAAACCTGGGACATGAAACTATGGGATCTGCGACCTACTGATCACAATGTCCTCGAAAGTCTTGACCACACCATTTTCTTTGTAAACATTGTACAGCCGCGGTACTTGGATGAGCCAGCGAACGTTGTGTGAGAATAACTTGTTGT
>JBBPSC010001161.1:0-11390 GCA_038093395.1 Baorangia bicolor | reverse complement strand
TGGGGGGGGGCAGGACTTTGTTCGTTTCGGCTAATTGGCGTGTTGTTTTTGTTTACACGTGCTCTTTGTATTTACCTTTTAGAACACGACGAGCACGACGAGGAGAACGTCCTCCCCCACTCTCTTTTTTTTTCTCTTTTTCTTTTCCCCACTACACTCGTTTATCTTGATCTATGTTTCACTTTTCTGCAGATCGTCTTGCTGGCCTCGACACCATGATCTTGAAGATCACTACTCCCCAAAAAGTACCTACGCTAATCCCTAATCACTCCCTCCACCATGACACGTACATCCCCGTCAGGAAGCTCAAGAAGCCAAAACCACACCGGGAAACACGTCCCCCCTTGGCTGACAAGACCGCTTCGAATAATCTTGTATGTAATTCAACCACACTCTTCCGCCCGCCTGTTCATCTCTCCTTTTAGGCTCCCCGCCCGCCCCATTCACCGAGTTCCATGCTCTTACACACTCTTTCTACCGCGGGCGAGGTCAAACTCATCTCCCCCAAAGATTCCTCTTCTCCGCGTGTCCCGTGTTCACCCGACGTACCTTCCTTCCGTCCCCTCCCTCCTCTCCCCTCGGCTTCCACCCTCCAGCTGCCGTCCTTTCTCAATTTCTCAACCCAGTCTTTTCCCTCGCCACCCCCTCACCGTTCAACCACTTCTCTTCCAGCGTCCGTCCTCCTCCGCGTCTCTTCCTCCCCAGTCGCTTCCTCTCGTCGTGTAGTCATACGCAAAACAAAGAACAACAAGGTGTTCGAGGGTCCCCAATGGATTCCGGCCTTCCACCATCCTAATAGTCCTTATGTCCCTTGGTCGTCCCCTGTCAGACGACGTATTCTTCCCCCGCCATCGCCACTCCCTCCATCGCCTGCCTGTCTCTCTTCTCCGTGTATCCGTTCCGGTGCCGTCGCGCCGGAACCTTGGGCATCATCTACATTCTCGCAAGCCCCCAAGAAGTCGGGAAAGGAGAGGCTTTCTAGCTCCTGGAAGAGCTTCAAAAATACCATCAAAAAGGGAGTGAAAACCGTCGTTTCCCACATCGGGAATTCCAGAAAGTCTCTAAGGACGCCATGTATCAGTCAAGACATGCTACGCACCTACGATGACGCCGACACCGCTGCTGTCGTGCCTAATTTGACCTCTAATGCTATGCGATCGACCCTCGCCAAAGCACACAGCAGAGGCTCTCGCGATTCGTTGGCGTCACTTGTCTCCTCCGACTCCAGGACACTGGCAGCCTGGCTCGCAGAGCGACGTACCACTGCATTCCATGTTACCGACAACACTCTCAGGGAGATGTCTGTGGAGGAGTACGAACTGATGGGTAGCTGGCTCGACCTCCATCACTGCGACGGAGGATGGGTATGTGGCGTCCAAGATTGTGACATGCACACCGCCGGCGGATCCCCATATACGGCGAGTGAGTATCCAAACGGGCTGCGCACGGCGATGCCATTCGATAGTGCGGACTTGCTGTCAGTAACGAATCCATCACCTAGAACACCCGCTTGGCCGTTCCCTCCCGGTCCGTTTTCTGCATCACCGCGCTTCCATTCACTGCCTCGATTGCCTTGTCAATCTTTCGATATCCACCACGCACAGGAAGCGAAGCCAGCGACCCTGAAGAACGCAGAGCGATGCCTGACTAGATGCCGCGAGCTGAGCATGCCTGGCGGATGGACATTTAACTAGCCAATCACTATGAGCCACAGCAAGTAAGTTAGAGAATGTGCTATTTTTTTTTGTAACTGTATCATCGGACGTGTAGATTATTGGAGCGAGTGTACTTTACGTGTATAGGATATGTGTGTAATCCCAGTCGCTTTGAACGAGACAAGAGCGGTCGTCAGCGAGACGAGTAGGCCATTGTCCAGAAAAGGCAAGTATTGAGGATGAACCAGGAGGAGACGCTTTGACATGGATCCGGTATAAGGCGGAGAGTACAAGGACGACAATGCTCGTATATCTCTCGTCCACCCTCCATCACATCCCCGACAGTAATGTCCTCAGCTATCCACCCAGATCCTGGCCCTAGCAGCCCCCGTGTCCAGCTCACTCCATCCATCCTGCCAGACGACCGCCACCTTCCTCCATGCCTCGACACCACCTCCGAATTCTTCCAGGTCCTCACTGCGCCGTATCATCCGCCCGCGGAAGTTCCTCTTTTGCACCGTGCGCAACCCCGTCCCGACCATGTCGCGAGGTGTCGTGCCACAATCAACTGGACGTCAACTGTGCCCACCGAGACGGCGTCTTCGTCTTCTCATGCGTCAACGAGTTCTCAACCAGCAACTCAGCTCGATCAACCCATCTATCAGCCCCATGGCCGTTGGGCTTGGGCGCATGGTCTCTCAGTCGACGACCCAAAGCAGCTTCTGTCCTTGCGAAGTAGGCATGTTCTTTGTATGTTTGCACGTGATACTCATTCGCTCCCAGAGGGTGCTCAATGCACTGCCTCTATTGACAGCGGGACTGTCGCTAACAAAGAAATCAAGTATATCTGCAGAAAGTAAGCGTTCCAAATGTCGTCACTCCACGGACGCTGACATGCCACTCAGGTGGAAAATGAGCAAACAAAAGGAGTGGTATGGCTTCTACTCGGAGGTAAGTCCTCTCCACTTCAAGCCGGATCCTCGGCCAACCGCCTCTCTCGGTAGCTTGCCCTATACAAGTCAGAACAATACCTCAGGCCCCTTCAAGGGGACGTCGTTCCCCACATCATCGGTGTCCATGTCATGCCCGAAAGTGTGAGCATGACCATGGAAATGCCCCACTCCTCGTTCTGGATAGAGTCCTCTCCGAGTATGCCTCACGCATTGAAGGAGAGGGTGATAGCCGCATTCGAGAAGATCCATGCACAAGGGGTCCTTCACGGCGATCCTGAGCTACGACATATGCTCATTGGTGCCGACGGCAAGGTCATGATCATCGACTTTGGGATGAGCAGGGCGATTAGGGAACATACATCTGTCGGGATTGAGAGAGCAGAGCCAGAGGAGTTCAGATTGGAAATGCGCAAGGTCAAGTACAAACTGGACTACATGGGAGCGCGGAAGAAGGAAGGAGACAAGGTCGACGATTACCTCCGTCGAGTCCGGAGGAACAGAAAAATATCGGAACTATGGAAACGCCGTGCCAAAGGGGAACGCGTGGGTCCAATTCCACAGTACGAAGAGGATCCGGAAGAATATGAGCTGGACCCTCCGGTGAACGCTCAGGATTTTCAGGAAGACTGGATCACGGCTTCAGACGACAGCCCGATGCGTGTGGTCGTCCCTGGTCAGACACCCGAACAGGTCGCGAACCAGGTGCAAGCGCTCATTCGGAAACTAGAAGAGATATGCTCGACTTGTCCCGAGTCTCCATGTACTTCACATAGCCATGGACCCTTGCTGGATGCGCTACCTCTTAGACCAGGCAGTTCTCGCGCCAAGGACGAGAACCACCCTCAGTTGTGCCAAACTCAGGTGGCGCGTCGTCTCAGGAAGCGTCAGCCGAGACACGTCGCTGCGCTTAGTAGCCCGTCCCACAGATGCGAAGACGACCTATTTCCGCTCTCTGCGAGACATATCGAGGGTACCTCCATGCGCCAAGACTACATTCGCCATAAACATCTCAAGAACACGTACATCTCGTCGCTTTCAAGTAATCCGAGCACCGCAGCCATGTTCCCCAGTTCGATTGACGTCCCAGAGAATCCGAGAGGCCTCAAGCCAGAGGAGTACCGGAGGATACAGGAGTCAAGACGTCAGGCGATGCTGGAATACTCGAGGGCACCCAAGGGTATCCTGAAAAGGAGACGAGATGACGATGATGTCGTTGATCCAGACAACCAGGTGGTTGCTGCGGCTCATGCATCTTGCAAGAAGCTTCGTTTTTCCGAGCAGTTGGCTCCTCCATCTTCCAGGGGACGTGCACCATTTCCTGATTCGAGGAGTGGTTGGCGGCCACGCGTTGTCGTGTACTCCCGGGCTTATAAGCGCCTAATGGTACCCAATGCGCAACCGGAGTTGGTTGATTTTACACTCCCGTCGCTCAGAACGCTTTCCACGCTTGTCGGATCATTGATGCCCTGGGTTCATTGCCAAGGATAGAAATGTTGTGCCTTCTTTTTTTTTTCACTTTCTACTGTAGAGAACTTGGCATACTTTCGATGTACGATCGATCACAACCCTGGATGGTAAGACAAATAGTGGCACCAATAATAAGTATAAGCGGAAATTTTCGAGGAGCTATCTCTGAAAACAAGTTCACTGAGGAATACTCGAGGTCCATCCGTCTCAAAGCTACAGTCGATTAGAAGTGGCTTGTCAGCGCAGCAGGTACCAACCTACAGGATTCAAAAATCCATCAAGTCATCAATGGCATCAAGGTTGATCCGAGTTAAGCGGCGTTCAGCTGCGGCTAGGTTGAAGGGCAAAGATAAGTACTTATCGATCTGCAGGATGCACATGATGCAGTGGCACTATTGGTGCCTTGTCACATCTCTCGCCACGCATCCCGGCAAGAGTGTCGGAACAGAAGATATGAAACCGGCTGAAATCCTCAGACTGACAGCGTTTCAACAGACAAAGGGGAATATGAATTTCTCTACAGCTATCTGCTGTATCGTGTGAGCAGTCAAATTTATCGTCCCTTTTTCTGATTCCTCATGACAGCACCAGTGCCGTGTCACATCAACGCCAAGGTTAATGGGGCTGGGCCAATAGTACCCTTGTTACTGGATGTGGCCTCATTTACCGTCCTTGCCCACCCCAGCAACACTGCCACATGAATCCTTCCTTACTTATAGTAATCCTATCCCCGTCCAATGTCCAATCTTTCACCCTCTCCGTCTGAGCGCCTGAAAATGGCCTCCGAGAAAAATGACACAAAGATCTCTTCCAACAGCTCTCTCAAAGATGAAGAGTTCGCTACATCTGGTCAGCCACACCAACTCCGTAGGCAGCTCAAGAATCGACATGTAGCCATGATCAGGTATATCCCCCCCCTCCCTTCTCCCTCCCTTCTGATCCTAAGATCCGTAGTATCGGCGGTGTCATCGGTACCGGCCTCTTCGTCGGAACTGCCAACTCCCTTGTAAATGGTGGACCAGTTGGTCTTTTACTTGGCTATATAACCATGGGCACGATCGTGCTCGCAGTCATGGTAACTCGTTTCCTCTCCCGCAGTACTCTAGTTTACAATCGCCCGTAAGGTATCACTCGGCGAAATGGTTGCGTACTTGCCGATTGCAGGTGGTCATATCAAGCTTTCAGAACGGTTCGTGAATCCTGCATTGTCCTTCGCGATGGGTTGGAATTATTGGTACAACTGGACGATCATTGGTATATTAAATCTTCGTCATTTCCTAGATTCTCCGTCTGACTTGCATCCCCAGCTCCTGGTTAATATTTAGTGCTGTTCATCTTGTTATGGGTCCTCATAAAAACCTGTTCCAGCCGAGTTATCCGCTGCTGCCCTCTTGATAGATTACTGGCACCCGAATGTCAACAATGCAGTCTGGGTGGTAATGTGTATGGTCGTCGTCGTCACTATCAACATGTTAGGCGCTGGTGCCTATGGGGAGGCGGAGTTCTGCTTCGCGTGGGTGATCAATTAAGCTTATCTGTTCCCCTTGCTGATTCACCTGCCAGTTCGATCAAGGTACTCACAATCAGCGGTCTCATCATATTGGGTATTATCCTTGATCTCGGAGGTGGCCCCAGCCATGATCGTATCGGTTTTCGCTACTGGAAGAACCCAGGTCCGTTTGTTCAATACCAGGGGATCCCTGGCGCAAAGGGCCGGTTCCTCGGCTGGTGGGCCGTCCTCGACAACGCCGCTTTCTCTTTCATTGGCACTGAGATCGTTGCCGTAAGCCAGATCTCTTAATTCCCGTTCCTTGTGCTTACTTTCGCAGATCGCGGCTGGCGAGACGAAGAACCCCCGTCGCAACCTTCCCAGAGCAATTCGCCGAGTATATATTCGTATTCTCCTGTTCTATATTCTCGGCACTTTCGTGATCGGTCTACTTGTTCCTTACACCAACCCACAACTAAAGCTCGCAAGTGGAGCCGCAGCCTCGCCATTCGTTATTGCAATCGAAACTGCTGGAATTAAATCTCTGCCTTCGGTGAGTAATGACGCAACCTAAATTGTCACATATGTTCATTGCAGGACAGATTATCAATGCCTGTTTATTGACTTCGGCATGGTCAGCCGCATCTAGTGATCTGTACACGTCCTCGCGCGCTCTCTGTGCGTTCTACCTTAATCCCCAATTAGAGTGGCTAACTCAACCATGTCAGATGGCTTGGCTGTCGTTGGTAATGCACCAAAATTCTTTGCGAAGACGTCCAATTCTGGTCTCCCCTATGTTTCTGTTATCTTTTGTGCATCGTTTACTCTACTTGCCTTCATGGCTGTATCCAGCGGTGCTGGACAGGTTTTCGACTGGTTTGCCAACATGACATCCGTTGCTGGCCTCATGACCTGGTTTGGTATCTGTGTAACCTATCTCCGCTTCTATAGCGGCATGAAGGTACAAGGCATCGATCGCATGACCCTTCCATACTACACCCACCTCCAACCATATGCAGCGTGGTATGGGACCTTTGCGACCTTGATCATCTGTCTGGTATGTCTCGCATATTACCCTCCACTTCAAAATAAAGGTATTGATATTGTTCCAGTTCAATGGCTGGAGCGTCTTCCTCAAAGGCAAATGGGACACCGCAACCTTCGTCACAAGCTATCTCCCTTTCGCCCTATTCCCTCTCCTATACATCGCAGCCAGGTTCTACTACCGCTCCCCACCCGTCAAGCCAGAGGATATGGATTTCGTGACCGACATTGCGCAGATTGAGGCAGACGAAGTCCCAGATACCCCACCCAGAAACAAGGCGGAGGCTTTCTGGAACTGGCTGGTGAGTTTCACAATGTTGTCGACTGTTGTATTAACGTCTCACACGTTTTGGCCAAGATGTGAAATGTGCAGGGAAAACGTTTACGAGCTGCTTGTTGACATTCTGTCGGCTGTTGCCATAGTAGTGCGCGCATACCAGTGTTGTGACCCCCCTATATCTACATGTAATCTAAGCTTTTTTGAATCTGCTGTTCGACCGACGACTTTGGTCGCCATAAAGATACTTGAATTTTGAATTTTAACTGTTACTACTTTACCTGACTTACGAAAGAAGGAAAGGAACAATGTGGGTGATACAGTGGAAAG
The DNA here is from genome assembly GCA_038093395.1 of Baorangia bicolor. Classification (NCBI taxonomy): domain Eukaryota; kingdom Fungi; phylum Basidiomycota; class Agaricomycetes; order Boletales; family Boletaceae; genus Baorangia; species Baorangia bicolor. The sequence goes on along the minus strand of JBBPSC010001161.1, from coordinate 4,175 downwards.
ATGACGCGTAACAGGATGCAAGTGAATTCATGAACTTAATGATTGTATATATACGAGGCCGACCTGGGCCCTTGCAGGGAGCTCAACCGGCAGAATCGATGCAATCGGAGTTGCGCTCAAACGAGAAAGACTGCGTGAATGAGTGTTGGTTTTCTATGCTTTGGATGAAGGGATATGAAGGTTGATAGCTAGACTCTGATGTTAGTGTTGCTATAGTCAGAGTCGGACTTTCCCATTACCTCTAAACCAATTCAGGGCTTCCGAGGGCGAGGGCGCATCAAAATAGAGAATAGCTTTGTTATCGACGATCCGCAACGCTGCAATCAATCTAGATTAGCCCTATCTCCGTCATCAAGCATGCGTGGATCTTACCATTACCATGAACAATACTGGCTGGTTGTGGCAAGGTTTGCATACGAAGGACTGCCCAGAGGTCTACTGAGGACATGGGGTCTCTGCCCTCGCTTGGATCACGACAAAGAACCAAAAGGTCATTGCAAAGGATACCGATTAAAGGTCGAGGAGTCAATTCAGGGGCGAGACAGTCGACCTGCACAGCAGAAACATCACCCTGAGCATTGACAGTCTCAAATGATACAACGGTCTTGCGGACGACGCGAGTCAACATCAGTGGTCCATCCATGATGAGACGTCTTTCCAAGAGTCATTAGCAGTAAAGCGATAGGGACGATGATGCTTACCGATGAGGTTGAACTAGGGGACTGGGGAACTTCCCTCGAATTCTGCTTTGCCAGTGCACCAGCTTCCGTCGAGTTTCAGACTCCCGCTTCCCTTCGTTCATGTTATTCGCCAGCAATGATATCTCAGCTAGTGCCCTATCGAGTGCGTCGTCCATGAATGAGTATGCAGGCGGGGTACTTCGGATCAACTCTTCAAGCTGTGAAATGATTAACGTTTAGCGGAGGCGCAGGAACACCCGCGACTCACAAGCAATCGATATCGGGGTATCCTTTGAACGGGCAAGAGCAGGTAGCCCTCCATGTTAAGTTGGGAGTGACGAGGGTTTACGCGGCATCGTTTGAGGAATGTTTTAATGCGCTTTCTTTGGCCAGAGGTGAGGTTAGCCATCGAGTCACTCGCAGCGTTAGGAAGGGAAATGGCGGTGTTGGAAAGGCCGGTACTGGTCGGTGACAGGGCAGATCCTGAACCGGTGTTCCCTGCCGGGGCTCTGTCAGTCGTCCAATATTTGATTCTTTGCACAGAGTTGTCAAAGTTGCTTGAGGAGGCATATCAGCAGACCCGTCTGACAATGGCAGATACTAACATACTTGATGTAGGAAGAATACATTTTCATGAATGCAGCGTGTTTCAAGAAAATGCTTGCAACCCCTTTCGTTACCTCAATCGAGAGTTGGCCGCCTGGATCGAGTTCTTCGCCATCAGGAGGGCGCTTCATTAAAGGTGCCGCGGCTGCTTCCAGAGCGGGAAGGAAGCTCTCTTTGTGGAATGAAAACAGGGCTTCAATACCACTGAAGACAATTTTCCGCTCCGATGCGGGGATAACGGTTTCTTTGCCAGAACCAACGCCGCTGATGAGGTTGACCGAGGCGGCACTGGGCTTCACGTAAATGTCGACGAGTTCTTGCAATCCTTTGACATAAGTCCTTTCAGTCCTTTCCAAGATGTTAGCTTTACTTTCAGAAATCTATCAAACTTGAACATACTCTACGATCTCTCGAATGATGAGGGCCCGTTTCCCCTTATCGTCCTTGTATTTTCGCTCTTCAGAGGAGCCACTGCTATCGGTAGTTGCGACACTAATGGTTTGCGAAGTCGTCCCACTCCTCAACCCTGCCATTACTTCCGGTGATCGCAATTGGCCAGATATCGAGGCTGCCCGAGAGATCGTACTTTCAGAGTTCGCTCTCTCTATGATAGTAGGTCTTCGAGAACGTGAAATACTGAGCGAGTCCTCTGGCGATCCTCCGTACATCGATAGAGTGGTACCTTGGGAGAGGCTCAAATCGTTCATATCTTTTAGATACGCCATTATGGAGCGCAAAGCCCGCGTATATGCTTCTCTTGTTCTCTCTTCTTCCCTGCGTGCAACAAAATCATCCGCATCAAAAGCTGAACTTGGACGCAGACCGGCTGCTGGTTCATCCATTTCATCGAGGTTACCAGTAGCTGGGGGTTCCTGGATAAAATGAGTCGGAGACGGAATAACCAAGTTTGCCACTGCGCTTCCATCTACAGGCAGAAAACTCCTGCGCTTGGAGGCTCGTGGAGAGGGTGTTGGAGCTAGGGACCTGCCCAGATTCGTTGACTCTAGGGGAGGTATATTTGCGGAGACTGTGAGGTCTTCCTCGTTTATGGGCGAAGACAGGGAGACGCTTGGGGCAGGGCTAGGCATAGGACCCAAGGATCCGCTTGTTGAGAATCGGACATCGATCTGAGGCAAAGTATTTGTCGGCAGTTGCGGGGGGGTTGACATACTGCTGACAGTGACTTCAAGGCGTGGAGTACGACCATGAGAAGTGTTTGGTCGGGAGGTCGTGGGGGAATCGGCTCTCATCTTCCCCATCGACATCTTCTTCAAGAATCCCCAGCGTCCCCGAGAGGTTGCCTGCCGGTCTGCTGGGCTGGGCGTTCCATGAGCCTGCTGAGGTTGTGCAAGACGAGGTGGCGAAGTAGGAGGAGAAGCAAAGGAGGAACGTATTGATTCCGCAGCGTCAGTCTCTCCACCTTCCCAGGTGACATCGAATAGGCTTTTTGAGTGGGTAGGCCGAGAAAACCCACGGGTAGGTGTGAGTGCTGAGACACCCAGGCTCGCGTAACGCTTAGGGATAATAAGCCGATCCGACTCAGGGGATTCTCCTGCAATGCTGAGCAGGTTAGAACTAGAAGCTGAGCCAGAGTATGGTAGTATGGGCGGCCGCTCAGGCGTCGCGATCGCGAGATCCTCCACTACCCCGCGGGATCGCTCAAAACTCGTGCGGAGTTCTCCCGCGCTCTTCATCTTCCGGAGTTCATGATCAGTTCCATAACCTGATTCGTCTGGGTGGCGGTTTGATGACTCCGGGTTATCAAATAGGGTCCCCGTACGTGGGCGTGACTTCGATTGATAAGATCGGTTCGGCGCGGTTTTTGTTCGCACAAGGCCGCGATCGGGGACAGGAGGGACGGGAGGCAAGATAGCAGGGGAAGTGACAGACCGCTCAAGAGGAGGCGCTCGCGCCGGCGTGATGGTGTGATCTTCGGGAGGTAGTGCGAAACTTGTATCGGGGTCAGCGCTGCGAGGGTCAGATTCCGTATCGGTCTCAGTCCCAACAGATGAGTCAGGTATGGAAGCAGACGGTAAAGTCATGGAAGGCGTCGAAGGAGGATAGAGCGGCGTGGCAGGGGCTTTGGAAAGAAGTGGTTCCACCAGAGCTTGCCACGGTCCCTGGAATGGGTTGCCGTCAAGATATAATTCTTGCAAGAGCGGCAAAAGACACAGCCAACTGGGAAGGGCATGCATTTTGTTTCTTCGGATGCTAACAGTGTGGAGGCGATCGAGCGCGGATAGTGAGTCTGGCAATGTGCCGATTCCGGTGGCGTCCGCAATGAGTACTCGCAAAGCTACCAGATGAGACAAAAAAACTGGTAACACGCGCAACGGGTTGGACGCAACATTTAGCTCTTCAAGATTCTCGCAGGAAGCGAGTGCAGGAGGTAGAGCAACGAGGAAGTTGGCAGAGATGTCTAGCGCTAGAAGTGAGTTGCAAATTTGAGGCAGCGTGTGTGTGAGGAAAGCAGGGATAGAGTTAGGGGTACTGGAAGAACCAACGAGGAGATGTGTGGTACCTGGAGTAAATATTAGCGTCAGCAAGGGCGCAATCAAATGGTCTATACCAGCATACCAGGTTCAACTTTGAGCTGTACAATCGGGATCCCATCCCCTTTCACAATCAGCCCTCGCCCTTCCTCGGCCACGACAACTGCGGACGTGCGCTCTTCGCCCTTGTTCTCGTTCCCGTCCTCGTCGTCACCGAAATCATCCGTTTCGTCCCCGCTTGTTAAGCCAACTTCATCCCTTTCGTCGACTGTCTGCCAAGCCATATCGAAACTAGGATTTTCCCGAAGCCGCGGTATGCCACTTTCGTGTAGGCTGTTGGTGTTGCTGAGCCCGATGGAAGACGATCTTGACCTGATGCTGGCAGAGTATTCGGACC
>JBBPSC010001160.1:0-11393 GCA_038093395.1 Baorangia bicolor | reverse complement strand
TATTGTAGATACAGTGTCAATACTGGTAAACACTGTTGTAGTATATAAACCCCCAATGCAACGCCAGAGAACTCCAGTCTAGTTCTTCTGGTCTTTTCCTCTCAAAGGTCCCAGTTGGAGTACTCCCCATCCTTCATCTTTTCCCTTTAAAGTCTTAGCCTTTCTTCGTGCAACCTTTGAGCTTATAGCTTTGAGAGTTGTTTCATTAGAACTAGACTGCCTTCTTACTCATCCTTGCATGCCTCGATGCTACCGTCACAAGTGCGTCTTTCAAGTTCAAGAATCAGACACTCACTCACGAAGTAATTGGAGCAGTGCCGATTGACTTTCACCATACCCTCGCTAACTGGCCATCGGTCACCCTCGAACGCTATATCGCTGACATCCATTGGTTGGGCTCACAGCGCAGAGAAGCTAGAGTTCCCGACCCTTCAGAGGTAATAGACATAGACGAGTGGGCCGTGGAGCAAGAAGCTCATGCAGCAGTCAGGCAGCAGTCAGCGGAAGACGAGCCACAGGGTGTGATCAGTCCATCACCATGTTTCGAAACCCCCTCCACAACTGGTTCATGTATATTAGCGGCCAACTTAAGGCTTTCAGACTATCACTTCACCTCAGACGAGGAAATCAATGAAGCCATCCTCGCCGTAGCCACATCGGGCATCCTCAACGCCTTCGGAGAAAGAAGGTCCACATCAGGTCTTCCATCATACCAATCTTCCGCAGCAGAGCTGTACAGAGAGAGGTTCACAGATCCCAACGACGACACCCTGGCACCGGCCAATATCTGTCAGCACCAAGGTCTCCCACAAGATGTAGCTTGTTTCTTACAGGAACTAGAAAAAGAATTACCACAACAAGAAGATAGGGGAGAAGGGTCATCTGCGCTTAAAAGGAAAGTGACAGAACAACTGGAGGAAGCACCTCCTAAGAAAAAAGTTATCGTCCAAGTTCCAAGGGTAAAGAAGCCCTTACGTACTATCTGCCGCGCCAAAGGAGGAGAACTTCATAATCCCTCTTTCTCTACGATAGACCTCTGTCCTCGCATTTCCCTCCACAAACCCAAGTACCATCCCCACTAGTTACAATGTCGGGCTGAGACATTGCTTACATTCTTACTGATGACACTATTCCTATGGACAAAAAGTTCGCAGCAGTTCTGGGTGAATTTAATGCCCTCAACACAAAGATCCTAGCACTGCAAAGTGACAATGCAGCACTAGCACAACTTAACGGCAAGCTTAGGGCAAGCCAAGCATCTGGTTCTCGTGGCACCACTAAGTCCACTTCAAAGAAGATTGAAGTTTTCGCAGACCCCAGCGAGTACAATGGGTCTAAGGTGAAATTTGAGGAATGGTGGGCCAAGATCAATGCTTGGCTACAAGTCAACACGGAAAGCATAGAATCTGGCTTGTATGAAGCCATCGTCGCAGTTCTCTCACGTTTAAAAGGAGCAAAGGCTGGACCCTTTGCACAAACACGCCTCATGCAGGGGCGAAATTACACGTGGACAATGTGCACAATGGAGATTGAAAGTTTGTTCCAATCCACCAATCAGCAGGATTGGGCGAGGCAGGCCCTCAAAAACCTCAAGCAGGGCAACATGCCCACCGATGACTATATTGTTCAATTCCAAGCATTACATGCACAGGCATGCATTGATGCTACCCACGCCATTGCACTCCTTGAGAGCAACACAAAAGGGAGCATTATTGCTCAAATCTTCAAGAATGGCAATCGCCGTGCAACTGTCAATGGCTATCTTGCCGAAATTCGCATGGTCGGGACTGCTCAAGAGTCCCTCAACTTCATCATGGGCAGGACCCAACAAAGATCAAACAAGAACCGCGACCCCGATGCCATGGACATTGGGAAAACCACAAAGGGTTGCTACAATTGCAGTGGCAACCACTTCATCAAGGATTGTACCAAGCCGGTCATCAAATGCAGCGACTGTAAATGGATCAGTGGCAAACACTGTGACTCATGCCATCGTGGGAAGTCCTCGGGCAGCCGCAAGGCACATGCCGCCAAGATGGACGAAGATGCTGCAACCTCCTGGGAAGAGGATAAAAGCACTGAAGGAAAGGGCAAGGGAAGGGACCCTGTTGCCGCCATCAAGGAAATGGGCTTTGAAGAAGCCAGGGCTTTCTTCAGAGATGTGGAGGAGGCCGAAAACAAGAAAAAGGCAAAAAAATAAGGCACTCTTCTCATGAGTCAGGGTGTGGGAAGGGACAATTTACTGACACTTACATAAAGAATTGGTATGGATGTTTACAGGTAGATGAGATGTTGGCTGTGCTGATTAGTCAAGGACCTACTGAGATAGCACACATTTCCCCTTATGTTTCTCCCGCAGTTTCACCGCTGCACAATACATTATCTTTGCCAACAGAGGGGCCTTGTGAAAGCGAGCTCACCAGGGGCATTACACCTGGGCTTAATTCCTCTAACAAAAATAAACAAAAAAATGAAGGTACACATCATAATTATGAAATTCCTGATGAAGTCTTTGTTCGCAGCTGCAAGCCAGCAAATGAAATTCTCATGAATGTTTGGGTAGCTCCCTTATCAAGAAGGGACAACCTTACGAAAGCAAAAGCTCTCTTAGACAGCAAAGCTAATGCGATATTTGTGGATAAGACTTGGGCAGAAAAGGTCAAATTGCCCTTGATCAAACTCCGAAATGCAATTCCCGTATTTAATGTTGACAGCACAAAGAATTCTGCCAGTCACATCACACACATGGCAGACCTCATGATAGAGTTTCAGGGTCACCGTGAAAGGGTTCTTGCAGAAGTCACGGACCTTGGAAAGAACGCGCTTATCCTTGGATATAGCTGGTTGAAACGCCACAACCCAGAGATAGATTGGACTAAAGGAACAGTCACAATGACATGTTGCCTGTGGCACTGTCACATGCTTTAGGAAAAGCCTGTCTCTGTCCACTTAGCCGAAAAAGTGGAAATAGCCATTCAGTACCAGGTTCATGCTACAATCAAGGTGCTAGAAGCTAAGGTTGCCAAACCTCCTAAAGAAAAGACTCTGGAGGAACTTGTTCCAAAAGAGTATCATGAATTCCTTAATGTATTTTCAAAAACAGAATCCGAGCACATGCCGCTTAGGAAACCATGGGATCATGTGATCGAAATGAAAGAAACATTTAAACCACACAAGGGACATCTCATTCCCCTTTCGGTTCAGGAGCAAGAAGAAGTCTCCACATTCATTGATGATCAAATGAAGAAGGGTTACATTCGACCTTCTAAATCCCCTCAAACTTCACCTGTGTTCTTTGTGCCGAAGAAAGATGACAAGAAAAGAATGGTACAGGATTACTGTTACCTCAATGAACACACGGTCAAAAATAATTATCCCCTACCCCTAATCTCCCAACTCGTTGATAAACTAAAGGTAGTTAAATTACTTACGAAAATGGACCTTTGCTGGGGCTACAACAATGTCCAGATCAAAGAAGGTGATAAATGGAAAGCTGCCTTCGTTTGTTACTGCAGAGCTTACGAACCTCTCGTTATGTATTTCGGATTATGCAATTCGCCATCCACGTTCCAGGCCATGATGAATGAAATCTTTGCCGATATGGAGAACATTATTGTTACGGGTCTACATTTTTCCCCTTCACATTTTCCTTCTTATCTTATCTTATCGTGTCACATGATCCATAAGGATCTAATCGTCTATCTTATTGTGAACGCTCACTTACATTTCATGGACTTAGAATCGTTTCGTGCAACAACTGCCTAGTCAGTCTGGACACTCAACCCTTTCTCACAGATCTACGATCCACTTACACTGTTACGGTATTCACCTTTTCACTTCATTACCGTGCCGGCTATTATGACATACATGCTTCTCTTCCATTTGATCCAACATGCCCATCACACGTTGTATGCTTCTCATCTTCCATTCTGCCACACAGCATGTTGGCCTCATGCTATGCTTCTATGCTTTCTGTTACGGGTCTACATTTTTCACCCTTCACATGTTCACTTTTTTCTGATCTTATCTTATCTTATCACGTCATGTGATCCCTTAGGATCTAATCATCTATCTTATTGTGAACACTCTACTTACATCTCATGAACTTAGTCGTTTCGTGCAATTGCTGCTTAGTCAGCATGGACACTCAACCCTTTCCATGGATCTAAGATCCTCTTACACTGTCACGGTGTTCACATCTTCACTTCATCTCTGTGCCGGCTATTATTACATCATGCTTCTCTTCCATTTGATTAACATGTGCATCACACGTTGTATGCTTCTCTTCTCTTCCATTCTGCCACACCGCGTGTTGGCCTCATGTTATGCTTCTATGCTTCCATTCCATTCCCCTACATGCGGACAAAGCATTGTCATCATAGATTAGACGTACACAGGTGTACACAAACCATGTAGTATATAAACCTCGAATGCAACACCAGAGAACTCCAGTCTAGTTCTTCTGGTCTTTTCCCCTCAAAGGGTCCCAGTAGTAGTACTCCTCTTCTTCTCTCTCATCTTAGCCTTTCTAGTGCAACCTTTGAGCTTCAAGCTTTGAGGGTTGTTTCAAAACGGACCAATCAGGAATTAGAAACTTATCTGCGAATCTTTTGCACCAACAACCCCTCCTCCTGGGCCTCTTCCCTTACTGCAGCTGAATTCCACCACAACTCTGCCCCCCACAGCTCCATCAAGAGATCCCCGTTCTCCCTCCTCTATGGTTATGAACCTCATTCCTATCCCCCTCTAGGAAAGACCTTCCTCCCTGCTTTAGAAAACCACCTCTCTTCCCTCAATGAAGCTTGTAAGGAAGCCCTTGCAGCACATGATTCTGCTTGCAAAGCAATGACGTCTAGATCAGTCTGTCACTTCTCCCCCTGGAAAGTGGGTAATAAAGTGTGGTTAGAAGCCTCTCATCTCCGCCTTCATTATCCATCCAGGAAACTCGCACCCAAGCAACATGGCCCCTTTGAAATTACACAGGTACTATCTCCCCTCACCTACCAACTCCACCTCCCTCCCACATGGAAAATCCATGATGTTTTCCATGCCTTGTTACTCTCCCCTTATCGCTCCACCAAAATGCATGGTCCCACCTTCTCTTCTCCTCCTCTTGACGTTATAGATAATGAAGAAGAATACAAAGTAGAGGCCATCATTTCCCACAAAGGCCTGGCCAACCACTGCTTGTTCCTGACTGCATGGAAAGGATACCCCTCTTCTGAAAACCAGCCTCTAATCTCTGCCATTCCGCTGCCCTCCTTGCCACTTATAAGAAGCAGCACTGACTATAAAAGAAAAGTCCCCTGATGTTTTATCTCGGCCCTCCACACATCTATCCAATCGACTCCTCCTCCACCAACCCCACACTCGAAATCCTCCCTTTCCTTGTCATTTTCTTCTTCTTAGTCATCGGCCTTTCCATCCATTGTGCCTGTTATACCGATTCCAACCCCATTTTACTCATCATCGTGGCAGTTTTCTTCGTTGTTTTCCTTGTTCACTTCATTTGCACCCTTACCTGAAAATCTTGTTTATGTTCTTTGACCTTATCCCTGCCCAATATGCAGTCTCCCTCCTCGGATGCCACATCTCCACAGCCCTTTCCTTCATTCGGTTCATATTCTTCCTTACGTTCTCATTCAGTATTGCCTTGTCTACTGCCCAAATCTGAAACAACTCTCAAAGCTATAAGCTCAAAGGTTGCACAAAGAAAGGCTAAGACGTTAAAAGAAAAGATGAGGAGGTAAGGAGTACTCCAACTGGGACCTTTGAGAGGAAAAGACCAGAAGAACTAGACTGGAGTTCTTTGGTGTTGCATTGGGAGTTTATATACTACAATAGTGTTTACCAGTATTGACACTGTATCTATGATATGCAATGCTTTGTCTGCATGTATGGGAATAGAATGGAAGCATAGAAGCATAACATGAGGCCAACATGCTGTGTGGCAGAATGGAAGAGAAGAGAAGCATACAACGTGTGATGCGCATGTTAATCAAATGGAAGAGAAGCATGATGTAATAATAACCAGCACAGTAATGAAGTGAAAGTTGTGAATACCGTGACAGTGTAAGTGGATCATAGATCCGCGTGAAAGAGTTGAGTGTCCGAGCTGACTAAGCAGCTGTTGCACGAAATGATTCTAATTTCATGAAATGTAAGTGAGTGTTCACGATAAAATAGATGATTAGATCCTAAGGGATCATGTGACATGATAAGATAAGATAAATGTGAAAATGTGAAGGGGAAAAATGTAGACCCATAACAGAATCTGGGCGAAACATGCTCTTCGCCGCTGTTTTAGACACTCCCACTCTTCTCCATGCAATCAAAGAAGACCCCCTCTTTGAAAAGGACTACATATCCCAATCTCTCATTCACACCTTTCATGGTATCGCCCATACACAACATCTTTTGAACCTCTCTCAGAACTTAGACCTCGCCTTACGCACGTCTTTGGCTGAGATTCCATTTCATATTCTCAGCGCACTATATGATCACGGCTTTTCCACCTTCATTACCTCCATTCCTCCTACCATAATTTACCCCACTTTTCATTGCATTTTCCTTTCGCTTACCCAAGAACAACATGACGATTACTTGGAACGCTCAGACATACTTCCTTCCAACAGAACCCTCTCCTCACCTGCTGCTCCTACCTCCGCCCTTGCTGCTCACCTCACCTCACCTCCTCCAGAACCATCCCCTGCCTCCATTGACAGTGATGACGACACCATCCCCATCCCCCAGTTGAAACCTCAGGTCTTCAAACCTCCCCATAGATAGCGCACCTTATCCTCCCCTACTCGAGTCATGCCCCCATCCTCTCGACTCCCTAGGGCCTGTGCTAACTCCCTCACCATGTGCTTCCATTGCTTCAACCAGGGGCATTTTCAAAAGGATTGCCCTACATATTCATGCCCCCACTGCCACCAGGTCTGCCCCGGACATCTCGCTCGAGATTGTCTCACCATCCAATGTGGCAGTTGTCTTAACTGGGGCCACTCTGACTGACACTGTCCCCATTGTAACTGTGCAATCTGTTCTTAGGCAGGACACGTGGCAGACGACTATCCTTTTGACCGTCTCTCCCCCTCTCAGGCACACGCCATCCACAGAGGACCCTCTATCCCCAGCATCTGAGCTAAGAAGGCAAGGGCATTTTACTATTGAGCCAGGAGCTCGAAGGTATGAAGGGGGTAATATTACGCTTTTTCCCCTTTATCATTCTACTTATCTTGTTATGTCTCAACTTGTCACTCACACGTGGCACGGTAGGTCAGCTTCTATCACTTCCGCTTCATTAATCCTCACTGACCCCTCCAATATTGTCATCACTTATCTATTACCATAATTCCTCTACATGGACGTATCCCCCTCCACAGTTGCCTCTTTTACAACAACAAGTTCTCCTACCTTCCATCGCTTTCTATTTTCTTTGTAAGCCTGGTCTGTGCACATCCCCTTCTTACTTATTTAAACCTATGCTGTATCGTTTGTATCTCCATTCTTGATCTACGCAATACAAGCATACCTTCTTGAATCACTTGGAAGTCTAACTTCCTCTCCCAGTCCTTGCCCTTGTCCCTCAGTGTGACTTATTGTCGATGCTTCTCTCCTTGTCCAAGACCTAGTAACCCTAGGTGCCCTAGTCCAAGTCCCAGAGCCCCTGGGCATCCTTGTCTGTCTCACTAGAGACTCCCTCGTCCCTTGTACCTCGTTATCCCTGAAGCTCCTCAGACGTCAGTCTCTTCATGAGCATCGCCTGTGGAGTATCCTTGTTGAACGAGCTTTCTTTGGTATGCTTCGCGTAACAGTCGGATGGGTCATGAGGGATCATGGTGGGCATGAGGCAGCTGTGTTGAACGTGTAGCCATATACCTATTGAGCTTTTAATATGTCAAGGTTCTGTGGTCTGAGGATGGTTAACGTGTGGTTGCTACCATTTTCGTTGACCTCAGGTAGTCGCAAGTTTGACTCCTGGGACACGCCACTTACTCAATTACTTTACCATTACTAATTATATTATATAAACTCCACATGATTGTGTCGAGAACGCTATCAGGTATAGTAGCAAGTATTACACATCAGCATTTCCTAAGTCAGGTGTGTGGTCTTACTATCAGGATGAGCAGGCAACCTTTGACTACAACTTGACACACTCTGAACCAGCATCTCACTAAGTCATGTCTACAACTGTCAATGGTTCAACAAAGATGACTCCCAGTACTATGTTTACACCACACCCGTCCACCAATGTGCCACCTGCAACACAAGCATTTGAGCCTTTGGCAAAGTCCATATTGAGCCATTGACTCCTCTACAATATATTCACCTACTCTGCTGCCTTTTCCCTTGCACCCACTGTATTTCTGGCCAGTGGAGATGATGTGAGCTTTCTTTTATGACTATTCCGACCCAGTATATGAGCCAATGTGTCTCTAACATGGCTCGTTGGCATCCTACCCATCATGGTGGTACAAAGGGTCTTTTTTGATGCATGCATGGGTCATTAACATGGTTGACCACATCTGCTAACCTCCTTGTTTAGTTACCCCTGAGCCTGCCTCTTCCCTGTCAAAAGCGGTGGCAGCTGCGCTTGCAAAGCCAACAATGCATTGATGGATCGCAGTTTACATCACATCCTCACTTTTACTCTTATCACTCATATGCTTGCGCTCACCAGCACACTCTTCACATTTGCATCATTTACAGTTTACAATATTGTGTTCAGGTTCATGCAGTTGGCCCTCTTGCCATTGCTCCTTAGGGTACCCCTCATCCAATCCCTTCTCAAGCTGCTTGTCAGTCACTTTATATGAGGCCCATTGATGTTGACATTGCATTTGTGACACTTATCCCTCAAGTCGCATGCATTCACTCTTGGAGTGTCTATGCTTGCCAACTGGGAATTTGCAGAATCACTGTTTAATGTTTACATTCCTCAGGTGCACCACCATTTCCCCATGTTCTTTCATGCATTAAAAGCTGCATTAGTCCATTAAAGTTGCCTCCATCACCACAGACATCATGTCCACCAATCCACTATACCTCCATTTTGCCTATGCTGAGTTACATGACGTTGCATTGGATACCCATGCTGCCAGTGCTTCCCATTGAACAGCGCTGTTCTCTGATCAGAAATTCACCCTGAGTTTGTGGAGTATTTTGGCATGTGAATCACTCTTGTGCCTAGGCCACGACTATTAGACCTTCCTTCACAGAGGTGTGCCCATGCCTCCTGATGTGCAGGCACCCATCATCCCTCCAAAAACTTCACAACCACCTATGATGCCACTAATACACAAGGTGATCTATAAGACATTACAGCAGTCTCTTATTTCAAAGGTGTTGGATACATTTGCGTCCGATTCAGACCTTTCCAAGGCTGCCGACACTGTCACTTCTGAAATGGGCATGTGAGTCATGGAGGCACTGATCCCTGAATTCTTCCACTCAGCATCCTCACCACCCGTTGTTGCTGCACCTCCATCAATGACAATGACAGCTCCTGCAACACCCCAATCTGATTTGGTTGCTGCATATGCCTCACATGCAAAAGTGCAATGTAACGGTTTGGTTGTTGAGTATTCGCCACAGTGGTGTTGGGAATTGGTTGCACAATGGGATGCATGGTGGAGTAGGGATCGTATCAACAAAGTCACTGAAATGTGTCTTCTAAACCAAGATCTCAATGCGCTCATCATCAAAGGTGGCTATAAGGAAACACTGCACGATTGGAATGCTATTGCTCACTAACTTTAATGCTTGCTGGTCTTGTCTGTGTATTGCTAACCGAGGACTGCTATGGCATGGTCCAATGAGATATTTCACACATCCTGTTACGGGTCTACATTTTTCCCCTTCACATTTTACATTTTATCTTATCTTATCGTGTCACGTGATCCCTTAGGATCTAATCGTCTATCTTATCGTGAATGCTCACTCACATTTCATGGACTTAGAATTGTTTTGTGCAATAGCTGCTTAGTCAGCTTGGACACTCAACCCTTTCACACGGATCTACGATCCACTTACATTGTCATGGTGTTCACACTTTCACTTCATCACCATGCTGGTTATTATTACCTCATGCTTCTCTTCCATTTGATTAACATGCACATTACACGTTGTATGCTTCTCTTCTCTTCCATTCTGCCACACAGCATGTTGGCCTCATGTTATGCTTCTATGCTTCCATTCTGTTCCCATACATGCGGACAAAGCATTGCACATCATAGATTAGATGTACACAGGTGTACACAAACCATGTAGTATATAAAGTCCCAATGCAATGCCAGAGAACTCCAGTCTAGTTCTTCTGGTCTTTTCCTCTCAAAGGTCCCAGTTGGAGTACTCCCTATCCTTCATCTTTTCTCTTACAAGTCTTAGCCTTTCTTCGTGCAACCTTTGAGCTTATAGCTTTGAGAGTTGTTTCACATCCTTAATGCTTTCTTGTCATTTTTAACAGCTTTGGAAAAGTATCATGTCAAGGTGACCAAGCTCTATGTACCTCCCATACCTGATGAAATTACGCAAGGGAACTTCAACATTCTTCAAGAGAAGGAATGTACCAGGGTCAAGGTGGCAAAAGCGACAGAAATGATTGATATCATTGCCAATGGTATGTTCTTTTTGCCCTACATTGTCCTGCATAGCTGATGACAGATCATTCCTTGCACACTCAGTATTGAAGTCGGGTGTTGCTGATATCATGTGGACATTTGGGAAGACTTGTCAAGTACGTGTTCATTTTTGTGTTTCAGATCACTGTTACAACGGATCTCATAGGGTCCAGTGCTCAGACCAGCTCATGTGCTATTCAGATAACAGGGAGCATTTCTGCATCTACTTGTGCGGTTGTACATATACTTGGGGAGATGGTAAAGAGGGGTTGGGGAGATGGTAAGGGAGGGTTGGAGAGATGGTAAAGGGGGGTTGGAAAGATGGTAGGGGGGGTTGGGAAAATGGTAAGGGGAGGTTGGGATAAGGGGAGGTGGGGAGATACAGGAGGCACTCAATGTACCAATATATATCACAAATGCAAATGAATTAGAAGCATGAATAACTACAAAAACAGGCATCCATTGTTACGGGTCTAACATTTTTCCTCTTTATCTTATCTTTTGATCTTATCTTATCGCGTCACGTGATCTTATCAGATCTAATCATCTAACTATCGTGAACGCTTTATCTAATCTTTTGGACTTAGAACTTTTCGCGCAATGGACGCTCGCTTCTATCGGATCTAAGATCCCCTTATACCTAGCACGGTTTCACCTCTTCACTCATCACCGTGCAGGCTTATATTACACTTCCATTCTACATGCGTTGCACGCATGCCATGCTTCCTTACTTCCATTCTGCCACATCCTCATGTGGTCCTCATG
>JBBPSC010001159.1:0-11395 GCA_038093395.1 Baorangia bicolor | reverse complement strand
CGTCGGAGATGCGGTGCATGTAAATGACGCCGGTGAGATTAACACCCTGTTTACGCCTACGAGTCGGGTCGGTCAGCGCCAGGACAAAGCAGGTGCAGAGTGGACAAGCCTACATGTTAGCGAGGTACGTCGAAATGGTTATAATGATATCCGTATCGGGGCGTGTCGTGTCGTCAAACCCAGGAGTGTCAATCAGGATCACACTCTGATCGTCGAGGGCAAACGATCTCGACTCCAGCACCTCGGATGTGCAACTCTTCAATCCGTCACTGACAGACAGAGTCGACCCGCTGACAAGGTTGATGAACTGTACAGCCCAGTGTTCAGCAAGCCGGTGGCCAGACAATCGAATGCCGTGCATCAAAGGAAGCACGTACCGTTGATTTACCACTTCCAGTGGCTCCCATAACGCTATGGATGCGATGTCGATGAGCTGTCCATAAAAACGGTCAGAAATGCACATACACAATTCGGGACGCTGTTCCTTGAGGGGCCATGGCGAGATCTGGGAGGAAGCTGACAAAGGATAAATCGATGGTTCAAGTTGTCGTGACAGAGCTCGAGACTTCTTTTGTACACGCGCTTATCCTATTCATACCTGTTGCCCTTAACCACGAGAGTGCAGGATATCGGGTTGCAAAGCGAGGTAGTTTAGGCGACTTCCATCATTTCTTCCGAAGTTTTTGAGGGTTTCAACTTGAACATGCTTCCAGCTCACTTGACTGATTAACGGGGTGCGCCACTCTACGGCTTTGGGCTTCCTACCAGTGAAAAAGGGTGTGATTTAGGCGCGGCGATCACTAACTTGTCCACCCTTCCGGCCGGAAGGCTGGCGTGTACAAGGTGATGACTAGGTAGCGGGAACTTCGACGCACTGTGACTGATTAACGGAGCTCCACAAAGGTACAAAAGCGGGTGCAGAATCCAAGCGTTCATTGGTCGCAAGTGAAAGCGACATGGTGATTGCGTAAGTTTGTTTTGGGATAAGGAGACATCGTGGCCCACTGACTTCTAGACCTGTGGTCGAGGGTGAAGCAGGCCACGAGGAGACCTTGAAGCTCGGCGCTTCGCCTGAGGCATGGAAGTCCCCCCCCCCATAAGTTTTGAGAACATAGCACGCTGACACTGTGGGGCTGGCGATGCGCCAATACCCACCGTCAGTCGCAATGGAATGTATAAATGGTAAGTGGGAGTGATGCGGCCAGTGGCGCTTAACGCCCAAGTATGCTTGCAAGGTATGGCAGCTGCGAGGTTCCCCATAGTTCTCCCTTCGATCGCCTGCTGTTTAATGTGAGCTGTGTGTTGAGGGGCATGACACCATGATGTGACCAGAAGCACTTGGTTGCTGTGGTTGTCCCAAGTCACGGCGAAGGTTCAACGCTCAGGCGTAGCCATCACCGCAATCTTGAATGCCAGCAGCATGCATTCAGGTGGATACAAGTACACGGTGAACAGCGCTCAAATCCCTCAAATCCCTACTCTACTATACAATCGTCAGTCCATTATCACCATGGCTCAAGAGGCACGGATTGCGTACGTACATTGCTCATCGTCCGACTCTCGTCCTCATCGTCCGCATTGACAGGGTTATGGGAGCCACTGGAAGTGGCAAATCAACTGTGCGTGCACGTCGTTCCTGGCGTATGATGTTATACCTCAATGGACGTTCCTGATTGCTGGCGTCTCTAGTTTATCAACCTCGTCAGCGGGTCAAACCTGGTTGTTAGTAATGGGCTGAGGAGCTGCACCACCGATGTGGAGGAGTGTCAACGATTCATCCTCGATGATCGGACAGTGACACTAATTGATACGCCGGGGTTTGATGACACCTACCGCAGTGACACAGACATCCTTCAATCGATATCTGAGCACCTCGCCAGAATGTAGGCGTCTTTACCGCGTATCCGACCTGTTTTTGGAGGTTGTTCTGATGGGTCTAATATACAGGTATGAAAGAGGCACTACCCTCGCTGGTGTCCTCTACCTGCATCGCATTTCCGACGTGAGGATGGGAGGAACATCGAGACGTAACTTTCGCCTCTTCCGCGAGCTCTGTGGAAACGAAAGTCTTTGTAACGTTCTCATCGTTACTACCATGTGGTCTAGCGTCGACCCCAAGACAGGCGAGGCACGGGAACAAGAGCTTGCGACCTCCGATGACTTGTTCGCCACGATGGCAGACTGGAATCCGCTCAGGGCATCCTCCGTCGCTTGATTCATAACGAGGGCACAGCACTTCGCATCCAGCACGAGCTCGTCGACGAGGGCAAGTTGCTTGGTGACACTGCTGCAGGTACTGAGCTCTCTCACCAATTAACGGAGCGCATCAGTCGTCTTGAGGGGGAGATAAGGGGGCTGCGCGAAGAGATAAGTCAGCTGATGCTGGCAAAGGACGAAAAGGCGCGGAATGAGCTCCTCCTAGAGCTTCAAAGGACGCAGAAAGAGAAGGATCGTATCGAAGAGAACAACAAACGCCTGGAGAAAGGTGAGGCAGGTCAGCTAGCGTTGATGCTGGCCACCCTCCACATGGTCTCTTTGCATGAGAAAATGGATGCTCTCATAAAGAAGGCAGACCCACCGAAGGTAGACCCACCGAAGGCAAAAGGTTGGTTCAACTGGTGGTAACAAGCAGAAGTGTGTGGGTGGTTGAGATTCAAGTTTCCGGAAACGTTGTACTATGGGCAAGAGCTTCACGCAAAATGTTATAAATAGATACGATAGGTTGTCATAGGTGACCGGTGATGGCTTAGTCTCGCAGACCTTGTCGCCGTGAAAAAATGATGCTGGGGTAGTGTAAGTGCATGTCAGACGTTCGTAGCAATATCATGTTGTGAATCGGGGAAACGAAGCGGACTTACTCGGAGTACCCACTTTCGTAGTCAGTGGTCATGACATGACCACTTGGCCATGGTACCGCCCGCGTCAGCTATCAAGGAGTCATTTCTCTCCCTTCTTCTGGAAAGTATCAACTTCTGAGTACCATTCAAGACGTTGATGGAATCCTCCCACCGTTCCCTTGTATGTACTTAGGAGCTGTCTTACCAGGCCGCTTTGGCAATTTGAACGGCGCAGCTGAATGTCCGTTCTGTCGCCAAAGTGGCCTTGTAAGAGATCTTCCAACAAATTTTCATGAAAACCACAATAAGATTATAGTAGGCCGAGATCCTGTTTACACGACAACCAAGCAATTCTCCGCGGACCGCCTGCACAGCAACGGTGATTACGAATGCGCACGGGCCAACCTTCTTTCAGGAGTAATTCCAGGCCCATATCAGCTTCTCTCTTACCTCAAATCCTTGATCATCTCACCGATACAACGCCAGTCGTACGATGGATTTAGAAGAGTTCGAGGTTAATCATCGTAAATCTGACACGACCACGAATGTCGCAACCAGCTCGTTATCGATCCCAGATGCATTGAAGTGGGTCGATGCTGAATGGCACACTGCCAGCAGGCGGGCTAGGTGGATGGATCTGCTTGGTGACTATGCTGGAACTGAGCCATTCATCATCGATGGTAGAGTGCTGTCGCAAGCGTTTCATATTTGTTTCACTAATCTACGCACTCTCTCTATAGGGCATTCGCTGATCGAGCTGATTATCGACGATCCGCTGCTGGCATTGGGGAAACCAAGTGGTAAGCATCGACGTTGCACTACATCGTAAAGGATTCCTGCATGACCATGGGATCAGACCCTTCCTTCCAGATTCTGCATGCTTTCCATATACTTGAACGTACACTGGATGAGTTTATCAAGCGCTCGGCTGTGTTTGATGTCGTATTTTGGGATGGTGAGTTCCATGTGGTCACCCGGATTACATCCTAAAACTTAGTAGAAACCCGACACACTGCATTGAGGACCGGCGTGGGTGACTTTGAGGAAGCATCCAGGTCCCTCGGTCGTAGACTTTTATTCAATCACTTGCTAAAGATACCTCAAGTCTCTGTGTACGTCTTCACCGGTCTTTCCGATCCAAAATGGAGGGAATACCAGTTCTTACGAAAAGTAAGTCGATATATGCTGTTGATTTTCATCCCGTTCACTGTCGCCTAGCCTATGTTCGCCCTGGTCAATGATGGTGGCGCAGTTCAGAATTCGATAGGTCCTTTCGCCCCCGAACGCCTCCTCTGCCACCGAGCTTTTTTATGTGGTCTTCTAACGAGCGGGTTGGCGCTCGCACTCCTGGCTGGCGCTGAGTTCCGTGACTCGAAGGTCAGCCCCTTAACGTGCTCATCACGAGTGAAGACTCAATTGTCTCGCGGAACAGGTGCTCTCTTTTGTCTACGAGTCGAAATCACGTCGAGGAAACGATTCCATTCCCACCCCCGTTCGTCGTGCATGTTCCACAGCGGCTCGTGCTCTCAAAAAGAAGGCGAAGGACGTTACCCCCATTCAGTCATCCACATCGACCGAACCCCTCCCGGCATTGAGAGCACTTGCGACCGAGGATGTTGTTCTACAGTTGGCACTCCTGACGCGATTGTCTGATGCTCGAGAAGAAGCTCTTTTCTTTGCATTCCTCCTTCATCTAGTGTTACTTCCTCGCCTCTCAACGCAAGATCGGGCCAGAAAATTGGAACCTATGCAAGCTGAATTCAAACGTCAGCTCGTAGAATCGGCTTTCCTCCCAACCGTTTTCCGCGCTGTGGAGGTGGCCATTACGTTGTTGAGCACAACAATCGATATCGATGTTCGGATGTTCATCGCGCTCATTCGGTTTTTGGCGGAGAACAACACACTTTCGGTGCAAGATATATTCGGGGATGATATCGCCAAAATCGTAGAGGATAAACTGTCTTCATTCTCTGTTCCAATTTCAGCATTTACGCAATTTGCCGCGGAATTTCTTCCGTCGCCAGCGCTTGCCTCTCCACCCACAGAGAGTAGGCTCGGATTACTTCCCTTCAGTAACAAAATTTTCGATGACGAACTCGCGCCTATTCGTAGTCTCACTGACGATGACGGTGCGGGAGCCCACCATGTCGATGAAACGGAAGAAGACGAGGGAGTGGACAGCAACGAAGGGTCCGATATCGACGAATGGGACACCAGTAGTGAGGAAGAAGAAAAGACAAGTGCACCCAAACTTGCACCCGAAGTACATAGAACAGGTTATTTCGACGATGGTGTGCTCTTCAACGACACCAGGCACTGGCACAACCACAAAAGGCCCCTGTTGCCGAAGCACCTCGGAGGTGAGGCGCCGCCTACGAACGCGACGGAGTGGCAACGGAGGAGGAAACTTCGATCTGACCAACGATTTATGAAGACGTTGCATGATCAGGCTGCGACCTTGACGGGTGCATCGGGTGCGGCGCTGCATCAGATCAAGATACCGCCGGTTAGTGCGACGTCAAATCAGCCCTCATCAAAGGTCACTGCGCTCGTATTGTACGACAGATACGTTCATCATTAACTGAGACACATACAGTCCCAGAAGCAAAGTTATACACGTCCGACTGCTTCCAAAGCTACGAAACAATCCAAAGCCGACGCCATTCGGGAGCAGAATTTGGCCCAAAAGGCCCAAAAGCAACTCACCGAGTCGATCGCATGGTTGACTGAGCGCATCCATGATCTAGATTCCGAGACCTCGGCGTCTTCTCTGGAAAGGTCACTCTCGGATTTGAAACGCAATCCGAGGTCCAACGAGCCGTTCGTTGCGACCGAGTTGGCGCTGTATCGTCTCCATCGCTTGTTCCAGAATTGGATCTTGGATCCGGAACGTGAGTCGGCCGGGGTCCGCGACAAACATGGCGTCACAGTACTTCGTACGATCAAGGACATCCTCGAGGTCAATTATTCGACAAGTGACATCCGAAAATGCATCCAAGACATCCTGAACGTGCTGGGTTTCTCCTCGTACACGAACACACTCACGATCGTTCCAACGACACAGGATGACCGTCGGCTCACTTTCAAATTTGTGAAGCTGGTCAAGTCAAAAACGCAAGAACCGTTGCACGCGTTCATGCGCATCAAGGAACACCCGATCGAGTGGCAGTTGCGCGTTTTCGGCGAGTTTATGGATCGGAGTATGGACAGCCAAGTCGATCCGCGGGTCTCGTTCAAACCAGATGCATGGCAGAGACAAGTCCTGGACGCCATTGATGACAACAAGTCCCTTCTCGTTGTCGGTGCGTGATCGTCAGACTCGGAAGTCATTTGAGGTGCATTGAACTCTGTATCCCCAGCCCCGACTAGTGCGGGTAAAACGTTTATATCGTATTATGCGATGGAAAAGGTCCTTAAAGGGTCGGACGAAGGTGTCATCGTTTATGTTGCCCCCACAAAAGCACTCGTTTCCCAAGTCGCTGCTGAGATATACGCGCGGTTCAGCAAGGACTTGAATGGTCGTAAGTTTTCCCCTTTGTTCTTGTCGAAGGACTCGACAGAAACGCATCACGATATGCAGGCAGTTGCTGGTCCATTCATACCAGGGATTATCGCATCCACGATCCGCAAGGTTGCCAGATTCTCGTTACGGTTCCGGAGATGCTTGCTATCATGATGCTTTCGCCACCCTTGGCGAAGGTATGGACTCCCCGCGTGAAATAGTGGGTTGGTTTCGGCTGTTTTCGTGCAGTGTTCACGACCTTTATAGTATCATTCTGGATGAAATACATACGATCGGTCAGCAAGAGGGTGGGTCTGTATGGGAGCAAATCCTGTTGCTTGCTCCTTGCCCCATCATGTAAGTTTTTGTCCTTTCTTCACTCACGTTTGGCCGATAATGATCTGTCTGACCTCATACAGTGGCTTATCCGCGACGGTCGGAGCACCCGAAAAATTCAACACGTGGCTTGAAGCCGTTCAGAAAGCGGGCGGTTTCCAGCACACCTTCGTCCACCACCCACACCGTTACTCCCATCTCCGCAAGTTCTTTTACAATGTCCACGAAGAACCGCGTAGCACGTTCGAATCAATCTCCACGTACAAATCCACCGGACGGATGCGGTACCTTCACCCGATTGCGATGCTCGCCTTCGGACCTAGGTCTATCCCTTCCGATCTGGCATTAGAAGCCTCAGACACGTTGACGTTGTATCGGGCGCTCGCGGCTCATGACGACGTACCACCCTCGACGTTGGACACGTTGGACCCATTGAAGTTCTTCCCCTCTGAGAGACTCTTGCAACAAAAGGACGTGATTGCGTACGACGAGGCGCTTAAAGCATGTCTCGCACCCATGGTCGCCCACTTCGATCCACGTAACCCAGCGGCCCCGTTGTACAAGATTATCGCGAGCCTCGAAGACGGTCCGCTGAGTCGGGTACCCACCAAGGTGATCAATACCCAGCCCGAGCGCGCGGCGTTCAGGGAAAACTTGGTTTATCTCGTTTGTGACCTCCACACCCAAGGCGATCTGGTAAGCTTCATATGCTCGGGTTGCGCACGCACAGTATAATTTCTCAACACACCTCTCCCCATCCAGCCAGCGATCTTCTTCAACTTTGATCGGACAGACTGCGAGATCATGGCCATCACCCTTCGTGGCGCGTTACTCGCCAAAGAAAAAGAATGGCGTGCCTCAAATCCAGAATGGCAACGAAAACTGGCGCAATACGAAGAATGGCTATCGAGGGCAAAAGATCGCGAGCGGGCGGCTGCCAGAGCAGCGAAAAACAGAGCAGATCCAGACGAGGTCAAGACGGAGACGGTGGAGTGGCAGGCGACGTTTGATCCCAACGCGCCGCTTCCCCAGTTTTCACTTATGGGTCAGCATACGTCGTATACGCAAAGTATGTTGGATGAGGAGTTGAGGAAGTTGGCGCGGTGGACGTCGCCGTCGACCCAGTGGTCGCTCTTTTGCTTACGACGTGGGATTGCGGTGCACCATGCTGGCATGAACAAGCACTACAAGGCGGTCGTCGAAAGGTAGGCACGGTCGGCGTTTGATTTGTGTTTTTAAGTCACTGAGACGGTCCGGTAGCCTTTTTCGTCGGGGACTCATTCGTGTCATGTTCGCAACAGGTTCTCCCTTATACTAGGCTTCGAAGTAAACGATTCTAACCGAGACTTGCACAGGCACGCTCGCACTTGGTATCAATGCACCAACGAAGACGTCAGTATTTTGTGGCGATTCGCCATTCCTGACAGCCCTCATGGTACGTCGTAACTGGATGCATTCACGAGATGCATGCTGACGGACCCCGTCAGTACCGACAATGCGCTGGTCGCGCTGGGAGACGTGGATATGATCTTCTCGGCAAGGTCGTGTTCTATGGTCTCCCCATGGATCGAGTGCAACGTTTGACCTTGTCCAAGCTCCCATCCCTTGGTGCGAACTTCCCAATGACGTCTACGCTCATTCTTCGTCTCTTCAATCTTCTCGAGGGTTCAGGGTACGCGCCCGCCGCCATAAATATCGTCCAACGCTTGTTCCGTCTTCCCCAAGTCAGCTTCGGTTCCGAGGAGGGCAAACATCAACTCCTACACCACCTTCGTTTCAGTATTGATTACCTCCGACGCGCGCGCCTGTTAGACGAACATGGTCGCCCGTTCAACCTCTTTGGGATCGCGTCTCACCTGTACTACACCGAACCGAGCAACTTTGCGCTCGTCACGCTGCTCAGACACGGCGTCATTCACCGGATCTGTGCACAGCCCAGTGTCATCCAAGCCAAGCGAGATTTCATCCTGCTCATGAGTCATCTATTTGTAAGACGGTATTTGCCGGGATCGTATCTCAAAGACGAGAATACGGCGGAAATCATCAAGAAGTCTGCATCGATGGTCATTTTACCACCCTTGCCGGACGATGCCCGGCGCGTGCTCGGCGAGCACGAAGAAGAGATTCTCCGGATCTTTACGGGGTATGTGCTCACGTACGGCTCCCAGCGCAGCACCGAACTAGGACCCGACACCCGCCTCCCGCTGAGCGGTACCGAGCTCGGCGGGACACCCACATCCCATACCGCGTCGCGATTTGAGACGTGGTTGCAGGAGACAGCGTTAAGGGTCGTGGCGAGGTCGCTGTTTGTAGCGAACTCGGGGCATGACGATCAGTTTGAGAGCGTGCAGGATTTGGCGAGGACGGCGAGGAGAGGGTTGAGTCTGAACGAACACGCTATTCCTTCGTTTGCGCCCATCTTTGCGACGCAGGCGGGGGCTGCGTCCGACGGGGTTGGGGAAGAAAATGGGAACCGAAGCTCGGGGCACCCTCACGCCCACACGCACGGCTTTGCCCTCAACGCGTACATTCTCGACTTTTACACACACGGACAGGTACAGCCGTTGAGCGAAGCAAACGGGATCCGACGAGGCGACGTCTGGTTCGTGCTGCAAGAGTTTGCTTTGACCTTGATGACGGTGCGAGGCGTGTTGGAACAGTTGATTACGCGGAAGCGGGAGCGGATGGATGTGGGGGAGGGGTCGGATACGGGCGAGGCTGAGGGTGAAGGTGGGGGGTCAGAGGATCTGGATAGTGGATTTATCGATATGGACGATCCAACGGAGAAGGACGACGAGGGTGAAGGTGGGGATGGGGATGAAGGCGGAGGAGGGGGGCGGGGGCTACAGACGGGGATTGGGATGGGCCGCGCCAAACCCATTTGGGTGGCGGACAGGGATTGGAAAGTGCTCGAGGTGGTGTATGGGGCGACGGAGGAGTTTGATGAAAAGTGGAAGGCGATGTGGGCCTGAGGAGTCGGTCAAAGCCGTTGAAACTTGAAATCTAGTGTATCATATGCATGTTGGATGACTCTGTTGAGTGTTGTACAAGCTACCTCGGTCCTTGAAACGGTTTAAATTTGTTCTACTAATAAGGGCCTTATAAGCCCTCGTAAGGGCCTATAATTCTTTGGCAACAAGTATCGGGGCGACTCAAGTGTCCCTTTTAATACTGGGGACCTGTACTTTCCTGACGAACCAGATCCAGTGACGAACTTCCATGTATATCATGCGACGACGTCCACATTTGGGGACATAAAGATTAAGACAGCAGACAATTTGACTGGGATGAAGGATCTCTGTCTCGTCCACTGGCATCCACGGATTCGCCCGCTGCTTGACCAAGAATTCTTGAATAGTGCGGCTGCGCTTGACCACCAATTGCAAGACAGCGGTTGTCTGGTGAGAGCGTAATTGAACGCATGTCTTGAGCGTGTCGGATGAGACTAAACTGGGTGTGTGGACGTGTCCCAAAATGTGACGGTACGGTTTGCAGAGAATTCCCGACGCTGCAGTGGCTAGTAGGGTAATGCATGCGGAGTAACTGAAACAGATGCTCGTTTGACCAGAGAAGACCAGTGTTGACCCATGGTGTTACATTTCCTTTGATGTCCACGAGCAAGCGGCCATCGTGGCTGTCGCGATTTCATTGCCTTGCGGGCCTGCGGCGAGTGTTTCGCTGCGATCACTCCCTTGTCGTGGACTCGTGGCAGAGTGGAGCGTCATGTCCACGTCTTTCCGGGGATAATCAAAAAGAATTAATTAGATACTTGCGTCAGCGAAGCACCCTTTTCACGCTCATCAGTTGGATCATATGAGCCACGAGACGGACTGTTGCTCAAATGTGTTCATGGTTTGCGTTGCCTGCCCACGCTTCTTCTAGCCTTCTCAAGCATTTCTTGTTGTTGATTTACGTGCTTAGGGTTCAGGCGACGTTCGACGTAGGGAGTTGGTGGTCGTTCGGTGCATGAGTTACAAAAACGCACCATACATACTCACTGGTTATGTGCTTGCGGCGACCCAACATAGAGATGACATCGCACTCAGATGGAGAAAACCGGTCGTTGGGCTGAAGCGACTTTTGCGAAACAGGAGTCAATATGATAGGCATTGGCAAACACGAACTAAGGTACAGAAGCACCCGTTGTCATCATGATCGAGTGCCCCGACTTGTTTTGTTACTGTTGCCCGTTCCCACCAACCCCGAGAGTGATTTCCCCCATCGACGACTGGCAGATCACCACCACGACAGTAACAACAAGAGTGATGGGCAAGTATACATTGGGGTGAGGGCAAGGGGCTAGAAATGATTATCATCATTTAAGTGTGTGAACTGATTCGGACAATGATAAGGAGACACGTGTGTAGTACCCGGCGACAATGGGGTACCGCGCACATCCCTTTTTCCATCACTCTGATACCCTGATACCTCGCCGAGTATGTTTTGGAGAAAAGGCCGGCGGGAAAAGAATGGAGAGCACCTGGCCGAGCCTACATTTCAGAGTGCGATACTAAAAGGGACCCAAGAGTCGAATGAAAACAGTTCCTCGTCCAGCATCGTTCACCAAAAGGAAGCGAAATCGATCGAAATTACTGGTCTAAATGACATATTGTCGGTCGCGTTCCTAGTCGATGGGAAGCATATTGTGAGCGGTGGCAGGGAAGGGAAGATTCAATGTTGGCAGGTGGAAGATGGCAAGGAGGTGGGGACGCCAATGGAC
>JBBPSC010001157.1:0-11397 GCA_038093395.1 Baorangia bicolor | reverse complement strand
AAATATATATGTATGCTATGGGCGAAGGTATGCTCGTATTAGTCACCTGCAATGTTAGGATAGTGAACCTGAAAGAAGAATTTAAAGTGTAGTAATGTATAAAGTAACATAAAAGATTAAGCGAACCTGATGCTTCCAGTGCTTCTGGTGCTTCCGAAAAAGTGTGGGAATATTTTGGAAGTGGCTCCGATGCTTCCGAGCCTTCCGAGCCTTCCGGAGTTTCGGAAGCGTGGGAATTTTTGGAAGTACCTTCGGAACTGCAGTTCCAAGTTCGGAACTTCGGAAGTGATCACTATTGTTGAATACTGTCAGTATTTTCCAAGAAACTTGATCCCTGAGAGCAGCACTCTAACCAAATATCAAATACCGAAACAGCGGGATTGAGTCAAACTTACTTTTCAGGGTAGTCCACTGAGTAGCTGAAGAAGTGGGGGAATATCTGTTGTACCACACCATCCTTACATTGAACAACTATTCCATTAATGTAGGCATCCATGAATTTTTCATCCAACAGGAGTGCCCATATAGCTTGCATGAGCTCCGTTTGCAATGTGTGAGGTCCTCACATGTTCCTGCCTCATTGTGGTGATATATGTAATGCGCTTGAAAATCATTCAGAAGCTACAATAAATTGAGATCAGTTACCAATCTAGATTATATAAAGAAAACTTCAAGTTTGAGTCACAAACTCACAGTTGGAATATATGCAACATGATGGCAAGTGTTGGATGTTGGCTTTCCTCATGTATACTTGGACTCATTGCCAAAGAACAGGTAAAATGGCCAGAGTGATGCATCCCCAAAGTTTGTGAGATGAGTCGAGTCTGACCATATCATCAGTGACACCACAACACGCTCCAGATTGTCACCGGGTATCTGAGGTAAGGTGTTGATCTCATCATATGCTTGGCGCATCTCGACAGATGTGTAAGCCTCCAAGAAGACTTCCTGTACCCTCACCCACCTTTCAATGCTGAGTGAATGGTGTTGTATTGAATGTGGTAAATACGCTGTCCTCGAATGCAGTCCATATAACATCAGTGAGGTCACAATGATAGATGCCATCAATCTCAAGCTGTGGCACCTCATTCTCAGATGTGAACCGAGACCGTTCTTTCGGTAGGGGTATTTTGATGCTTGAGCACCTCCAGCCATGTTCAACAGGGAATGGATTATCAGCACTGTTCAGGAACTTGTCGAGCTGCTGTTGTTCCCGACCATATGAAAAGTGTTGGGTGTCAGGGGCATGGAACTTTGGGTGATTGAGAAACATTGGCAACCGATCTAATTCAGCTCCTGATTTAGCTGTAGAACCTGAATACTGGTATGCTGTAAGGAGGCCACTTGATGGGTTGCTGAAGGGAGCAAAGTAGTCGAGCTGTTCATTTGCTTCAGGTGGACCATGTGAGGGATATGTATCAACTGGTGCAATGCTTTCAAGAGTTGGAGCATCGACAAGGCTATTCAACGTGTTGGTAGGTATGTGGATAGGTTGTTGAACATACATGCGATAAAGTCCCATGTCATTGAGCTCGGTTATGAATTGGGGAACTTGTTCACTGGGAGTCAACTCCAATAATGTCTCTGATGATGTTGGAGAAGGGGGAATTGGTGATGGGTGATGGTGACCATGATTGCCCAATGGCAGTTTGTGCCTGTAACAATTTCATTAGTTGATAATCAACATAGAAAACTGAATATACCTCTATGCCCAGGCTATTAGGTGCTGGAAGATCTTGTTTGATTCCAATGATATCTAATTGCTCAGGAC
Organism: Baorangia bicolor; assembly: GCA_038093395.1. NCBI lineage: Eukaryota > Fungi > Basidiomycota > Agaricomycetes > Boletales > Boletaceae > Baorangia > Baorangia bicolor. The sequence goes on along the minus strand of JBBPSC010001157.1, from coordinate 9,626 downwards.
TTGGGAATGCATGGCGGGCACGCTTTTCAACAGGTCTCTGTTGAAATATATCATCAGTGAGCGAGAGACGAGATTTACATTGAGGTTTATGTGTGGATAGCTTCTTTCGAGTGGCAAATGTTGCTCCGCATGAGATACAGTCATAGCTGGGCATCCTTAAGGTATAGGGAATCATTATAGAGGTCCATGAAGCAGTATATATACATATATCTACACAGCAAAGCTAAAAAAAGCTAGAAATCTGTCAGCATTGATTGAAAAATCAGAATAAATAAATAAATAAACTCACCAAGTACAACTATTGCAAGCTTGAAGGGTGCATATGTGCATAGTGAGCTTATCTACTGCTAAAAATAGCATGGAATATCTGTGGAACAATGTCAGTCATGATGAGCAAAGGTGTCACACATACAATCTGATTGAGAAGGTGTGAGAATATTATGACTCATCACAGGATAAGATTGCAACAACTCTGGCCCATTCCTCGTTTCTCTTATCTGCATCATGTCATCTGACAATGAGGGCAGTGCCATCAACATACCCCAGAATCAAGGTGGAGACAGCACCAAGAAAAAAAGGTCAGTTGGCTGAGATCTCGCTAAAATTAGGCCAATTTCACTGATTTTGCCATGCAGCAGGAACAAGAAGGCCCAAAAGTAGGTAACATGACTCAATCTCACTCATACTGATTAGTTTCATAGCATTGAGGAGAGTCCCGAGACCACAGCTGCACAAAAACAGTGCCTCACAATTGCCAAATACATAAGAAAATGAGGCACTTCGGAGTGCTGCTGAGAAGATTCTTGGCAAAATGTAAGTAGTGGATATATGCGGTGGATATATGCACACTAATTCCTTATAGTGATGGATGGACTTATGTGCAGTACCAACGGACCTTTGACTATGCCACCATACTTGCACCCCACCTCCTTATTCTCATTGGTGACAAGACGAAGGGGGATGAATTAAATAACCTCATGAAAGAGGTGAGTTTGGCTCTCAATTTCACATTTTTAGGAGCTTATATGTGCATAGATGCAGGCTGAAGTCATGCATATTCGTGCTGAGGATGGGAGCTGTCTATGCAAGGTTGTTGGTAGTTACACTGCACCTGACCCTGACAAACAAGTTGTTCAACCTCCTGTTTCCATTGAGACCAAGGCTGGATGTGCTCGTATGGGATTCAATCACCCCCAGCTTGGATAGATGCTGTGTCCTGTGAAATATCTCAAGGATTACATTGAGGATCCATGCACATTGTTACGGGTCTAACATTTTTCCTCTTTATCTTATCTTTTGATCTTATCTTATCGCGTCATGTGATCTTATCAGATCTAATCATCTAACTATTGTGAACACTTTATCTAATCTTTTGGACTTAGAACTTTTCATGCAATGGATGCTCACTTTTAACGGATCTAAGATCCCCTTATGCCTAGCACGGTTTCACCTTTTCACATCTTCACCATGCAGGCTATGTTTCCATTCTACATGCATTATACACATGCCATGCTTCTCACCTTCCATTCTGCCACATCCACATGTGGTCCTCATGTTATACTTCTATTCCATTCTATGGCTATGCTGCCACACCATGCCTTATGCACATGTTACTCCTATATCGTAGATACATCATAAACACAGACAAACCCTGTAGTAGTATATAAACCCTCAATAGATGGCCAGAGAACTCCAGTCTAGTTCTCTTGGTCTTTTCCCCACAAGATCAGAGTAGCCTCATCAGCTCCTATCCACTTTCCTCTACGAGTTTAACTGTTCTGTGCGACCTTGGTACTTATAGTCTTTTGGGTTGTTTCACACATATGTCATTTATTTTCTCTTTTCTATGACTAGCAATAGTTTTGTAGGGTATGAAAGTGCTTCAATGACCCGGCAGACTCTATGAAGGTTACTGAAAATGTGTAGCCAGCATACTTATACCCTAGAGATATTGCTAGATCTGAATACGACCCAAAGGCGATCAGCAAAAGACTTTTCAGAGGATATCTCATAGAGTGTGTAAGTACCTCATCACTATTCAAGTCTTTTGTGTCACTGGCATTATGCTATGATAATTTCAAACCATCAAGCATATATTCACCTTCCCCTCTTCTGCACTTCATGAGCATGTGAAAGGGGCTCACAGTGGCAATGCCAAGATTCACAAAATGAGAACAATTGAACCCGAACACATTGCTTACGCTGCCATGCAGGTAAGTCCTCAGGTTACCTAGTTAGGTGTTGACAACCTCAAATCAAAGAATGACTTGGGCTGAATCACACTAGACTTGCTTTAGAGACAAGAGATGATGGGGAAAACCAATGAAGAACTTGACTGAAGTTCTTGGTGGTGCTCATTCAGATTATATACCTACTTACTACGTTTAGGGCAGGTACTTTAGGGTAGGCTAAAGTTAACTTAAGTTGAAGGATTAGAGACAATGACATCAGCATGTGTCATAGTCTGGACCATCTTGGTTATGATATCATAGATAAGAGATAAGGGTCTAGCCCTGGAATCGAGAAAGAGTCCACATGATTGAAAGGGGTAGAAGTCACATGACTTGGAAAAGTAAAAGAAAAGAAAAATGAATAGATAAGATAGTGTCACGTGATACGTCATGTGACATGTTTGCAACATTAGGTGCCATTGAGAGTCACAAAATGTAGGCTCACTTTATCATCTCCTCGGCAGAAAAGTGGAGTGATCAAGATGGTCTATTCAACTATCCAGAATACTACTATAGGATCATTCGCCTCATTCACGAGACCAGAGACCACACTTGGGTGGACAATTTACTTGCCCACTATAACAAGTAAGTCAATCTTTGTATTAGGTTGCAGAACTAACATGATCATCATAGAATAATCTTTGGGAATGCTCATGGTCTCATCACTACTAACTCCACTGTCACAGTGGAGAATGGTGATGATGACCTCTTGGAGATGGAACATCAATTTGAGGAGTGTGAGAGCCTGAGTGAGGTTGATGTTGAGTTTCCACCCTGGCCTTTCACTCCCGTTCACTTGGATGGTCAAGTTGAAGATCAAGCAGCCCTGCAGGCTGAGGTTCCCACAGCGAATCACAACATTCAAGAACTTGAAGACATCAATCATCTGAAGGAGTCCAATGCCATCTTCAGCAAGTCTAACTGCACTAACCAACAGAATGCTGGCACAACAGATGTGTCCTCTGCCAAGTTGGTGACCATTACCCACCAAGCTTTGGTTCAACCTCCCTCCAACACTTCCACTTCAAGCTCTTCAACCATCATTGGTAATGCATCTCCTGGCCCAGGTCCATTAACCTCAAAGAAAAGAAAGCAACTTGCTCAAGAGCTCTTTGATGACGAATCTCTGTTGACGGATCTAGAGTGCGAACTCCCTTGGGCTGCTACAAAGAAGAAGCATGGATGAGCACCTGCTAAGGCCAAGGCTGGACGCACGAAGCAGAAATAAGATACCAGGATTATTTTCTCAGTATTGCTAATGTGCCATGTAGTCTGCAGTTTCCAGCAGCTGTGTTCTAGCATCAACGCATTATTGATTTGCTCACTGGCACATCACTTTCACATTTCCAAGACCACCTCTCTCAAGTCTCAATCATCACTTCACCTTGCTTGTTACCATTGGACTTCAATAGGATTTGGATTATTATTCAGATTATTACTACCACAGTTTGACTGCTTATATACCATGAACAGAGATGTATTGTCATATCATTGCTGAGTGCTTATGCTGAGTGCTTATAACACATGATGGGGCATGGTCTATGTGATCTAAGCATGTAAGGATCAAATGAGCATACCACTAAATTTAACATTGAGCGGAACTGATCTGGTTGAGCTCGGGCAATTGGAAACTGTGTTTTGTGATATGGTATTATCCATCCCATAGGGACATGATATCTTCTAGTGAGGTGATGGCAGTTATACTGACATATATTTGTATATACATGTTATGCAAAGTTGCTGATGCATGTCTGTCAGCATGTCAACTCGTGACAGGGGCTCCGACTCGCATACCCATCTGGTTCGACGGTCATGTTGGTTCGGTACACGAATAGTCACTTTGGACGAAATCAGTACATGCTGTTTAAATTTTGTTTATACAATATGAATTCAATGGCTACGGCTCGGATCGTGCACTAGTACCCTCAGGACGAGTCTCGGCAAAATTGTACAGTTGGGTGGCGGCGAGATGCATACAAGCAAGATGAATAAGAAATGCTAACACAAACTCCTATGGTAAACACGATTGTGAGTAATCAAGTTTACCACACAGAAGACACGTACCCACCAGAAAGTAGAACCACTAGGCGCCAATATGTACGTAGAGGATCCGTTGATCAAGGGGTATGTCGTTTGAACGAATGCTCCTCATCGTCTTGTGCAACGCCAGAGCTGCCCGAGTATGATCCAGACGGCCAGACTCATCCACAATATTTGCGTAGAACTTGGATGTTATCTCGATTGTGTGCGCATCATCCACAGCCCACATTGTCCCAATCACAGAACGGAAGCCAGCGAATTGCATAGCTGCAGCAAGATGGATGACCTCGTCCGGGCTCTCCTCGTCTCCAACGGTCGTATGACAAGCAGACAGATACGCAAACTCGGCGTTATGCAAGTCGTATCGCATGATGTTTTCAACCCTCAGCAGTCGATCACCCAAAGCAAACCCAGACTCGAACGGATGCTTCCGATCGGGGATCCCATGACAGGCAAGGTGAACAAAGTCGTTCGTGTTCAATTCTTCACCAACCTTGGCAACGTTTGCACCCTCGTCTTGAACACAAGTAACCGTCGCGACAGACCCGATATGCTGTGTTATACTGGACAGCTCAGCGTTCACTGAAACGAGTTTGCTCTGTCCTGGAGCTTGGGCCTGCCCTACGACCAAAAAACGATGCCGTTCCATGTTCATTTGCCCTTTCCGTCGAGCGCGAATGAGGGCTGTCAATGTTGATGTATAGGAAGAAATATACAGATCGGAGAGAATCAGTTGGCCCTTCCTATACGAGCCGGCGGCGTCAATGGAAGAAGAGAGAACTCGGCGGTTGGGCACCACCAGATACGCGATCCAAGGGGATAGAACTCCTGAAGGATTTTCACTATTGGGAAAACAACTACGTCCCAGAGTTCTCGTAGAAGCACCACAAGGTCCCTCGTCACATCCCTGAATTTGGCGCACGACGTCAGAGAACGAAGTTCGAACGATAGTTTAGAGACGCGGGCTTGCGTGATGTTGAGAGCGACGTGGACGGGATCTTGGTCAGATAGAAGTACCAGTGCATCGCAGGTGTACTGGCTGGCATTTACGATGATGACCGGTCCACAGGCAGCTGCCACCTGGAGATCTGAGAAGAGTGGGGGCTGGAGGAAACCAGAGAAGCCAGGCAACTTGCGAATATCAGCGACGATATCCTGCAATTGGATGTTGAGATGGCAAGCACGATCGTGTTGAGATTCGGTGTTCGGAGGGGTATCAAGCACATTGCGAAGCAAGGAGGTCAATTGGGTGAACTTGTCTGCTAATTTCTTCCCTGTGTCACCGGATGCTATCACTTCGTCAAGGGGAGAGCGAAGGCGGATTAACTGGTTCCAGAAGACACCGCGACCTTGTTCAAGGAGCTCGATTGCATTGGCGAGATTGCCATGTCGAACACAAGCGGAAAATGCATCGACTGCTAGAGATGTCATGAGCTGTTTGAGAAGTGCAAGATGCTGGGGCAGAGATGGTAGAATAGCGAGATGGTGAATACTGAGGCGCAAAAACGTTTGGTAAGCCAAAACTATCGTACTGTGTTTGGACTCTTCAGCTGCCTGGATCCATTGTTTGGCACATTCGAGATCAGCGGAAGATACTGTCTGAGAAACATTGGAGAGTTGGGAATATAGATTGAATGTTTCCTGGAGGTCACTGATATCATGCATAGCTGAGTGCTTGAAGCGAGCATGGAGGGAACCCGCGATGTTGCCCAGTGAAACGGCTCGATAAGGATGCCCCTGCGGGAGAAGTTCCAATGCACTCCGTTGGAGGGCAAGCGCCTCGTCAAGGTCAGACACCGTTCCGAGCTGCATGAAACGGGAATGGAGGCAACTCGCGATGTTGCCCAGTGAAACGGCTCGATAAGGATGCCCCTGCGGGAAAAGTTCCAATGCACTGCGTTGGAAGGCAAGTGCCTCATCGAGGTCAGACACCGTTCCGAGCTGCCTGAAACGGTCACAGAGGGCACTCGCGATGTTTCCCAGTGAATGGCCTCGATGAGGATGCCCCTGCGGGAGAAGTTCCAATACACTGCGTTGGAGGGCAAGCGCCTCGTCGAGGTCAGACACCATTCCGCGCTGCGTGAAACGGGCATGGAGAGAACTCGCGATGTTGCCCAGTGAAAGGGCTCGATCAGGATGCCCCTGCGGGAAAAGTTCCAATGCACTGCGTTGGAAGGCAAGTGCCTCGTCGAGGTCAGACAGCGTTCCGAGCTGCCTGAAACGGGCATGGAGGTGAATCGCGATGTTGTTCAGTGAAAGGGCTCGATCACTGGCAGGACGCCCCTGTGGGTGAAGTTCCAGTGCACTGCGATCAAGGGCAAGCGCCTCGTCGAGGTCAGACACCGTTCCGAGCTGCATGAAACGGGAATGGAGGCAACTCGCGATGTTGTCTAGTGAAAGGGCTCGATGAGGATGCCCCTGCGGGAAAAGTTCCAATGCACTCCGTTGGAGGGCAAGCGCCTCGTCGAGGTCAGACACCGTTCCGAGCTGGGTGAAACGAGCATGGAGGCAATTCGCGATGTTGCCCAGTGAATGGGCTCGATCAGGATGCCCCTGCGGGCGAAGTTCCAATGCACTGCGCTCGAGGGCAAGCGCCTCGTCAAGGTCAGACACCGTTCCGAGCTGCGTAAAACGGGCATAGAGGGAACTCGCGATGTTGCCCAGTGAATGGGCTCGATCAGGATGCCCCTGCGGGCGAAGTTCCAATGCACTGCGTAGGAGGGCAAGCGCTTCGTCGAGGTCAGACAACGTTCCGAGCTGCTTGAAACGGGCATAGAGGGAAATCGCGATGTTGCCCAGCGAAACGGCTCGATCAGGGTGTCCTTCGGGACGGAGCAACAATATTTCTTCGGTGAGAGTGAGTACTTCGTCGAGGTCAGTCATCCCTCCTCCTTGGCTGAACCGGTCGTAGAGTAAATCGGCAAGATTTGCCAGCGAATCAACTCGATTGGGATGCCCTTGGGGGTGGAGTTGTAATTTATTGCGGCAGATGGTGATTTCCCCGTCGAGTTCAGACATTGGGGCAGGTAAACGACGTGGATCAACCGAACTCTGCTCGAATATTAGGTCACTCCACCCAGTATTCTGAATCGCAGGCATACCTCTTTTTTCCTTGCGGACAGTGGTTGCCAAGGGTGAGAGAGTGTATGACACCTGAGACACGGTCGGAAAAGTGCAAGTAACAAAGTCAATAATTATTGTTCGACACATTGCGCCTGGGAACACGGGTTGGTTTACCGAATATATCCTTACAAAAGCTAAACAAAGAGGACGGACTTTGTCATCTAACATATTAAATTAAATAAAGGCAAAGTAGCCAGCTTGACAATAGATAAAATTTGCCTAGGGATATGTATCCATGGAAGATTTCCAACTTTTACCAAATATTCTATAAATGTGCTATAATATTTTCACTGTATTTATTTTACACCAGACTCCAATTGGTAGCCAGCAACTTAGGTTGGTGTAAATGGTGGTTTACCTTATCACTCAAGATCACATGGGCGAAGTGAACCATGTTCAATTTGCCAATGATACATAGAGTAATGTAAGGTAAGTTGAGGGCCGTTGTCAGGATGGCCCTTATTTCTTATACAGTGACCTCAAAAACCCTTTCCATACTAAGCCTAATAGCAGTGCATGAAGTGCACTGCCAAACACTGTGGGAATTTCACTTAGCTTTAGTGGAGTTATAAATAGTACATACCCTTGGCTACAGGATTGCTCCCTAGGTCATGTGATTTGGTTCATAGGCTATGAAGATATAGTCAATTCAAAACAGTAATACCATGGAAAGGGTTTTTGAGCTTTTGAACTATAGAGTGGGATCTCAGTCAAATAAATGGATAATTACCATTTATGGATTGTACATAGAAAGATACACAAATAAACATAAAATCTGAGTTTAAAAAAGTTCACACACTCCACACCACCATGGTCAAATCACTTTTACTTACTCAATAAAAGGTCATTCTCTTTTTCCTTGATATTGGCAACTCTGGTGAAGATATCTGCATGAAAACTGGTCTCAGTCCCCCTACCATATCTATTCATAATGCCAAAAAGCATTCCATACTTTTAAAGTTCATTGGAGATCATTCTTTCAAAATTTCTCCTACTAACATTTATTTTGTCTAGCAATTTATTGCCACTGGAAGGGCAGAGAATGCTGTTCAAGTGACCAAACTCCTTCCCAACATCACCCACCAACTTCCTTTCATTGATACAGTCCACCTCCACATGAAAAAAAGTAGTATAAAGTTTGTAATCAAGTTCAAATACTTCCTTCTCTATCCAGTTTCATAGAGCTAATCTACAATTTGCCTATGCTCATAAGGATTAGACTATAGATGAATGGTAGAAAGGTAGTATTGTCTAATAAGACCTATAGCCAATCATCTAGGGTCAAATGGAGGTAGAAAAATTCAAGTGAGAGGCTAAATAAGAAGTTGATAGAGAAGACAATTATGTTTAGGTGTTGATGTGGGACTGTATGGCTTTGCAGGGAGTTGGATATGCCACTACAACTGATTATAGGATAGATGGGTATTTCTGCCCTAGAGTTGGAAGAAGGAGCTGTTGAATATCCAATAATATTATAGTCTCAATTTTTCTAACACCTTCTTTCAGTAGGATAATGACCTCAAGTACACCTGTGGGAGAGTGAAGGACTGGTTAGATGAGCAGTATTTCAGATATATAGTATGCCCTGTATAGTATCCTGACCTAAGCCCTGTGGAAAATTTCTATGAAAATCTCAAAAGGAGGCAAATAGGATATAAAAACCCTTCAATAAGATTATAAGTTATAGAAAAAGAGTAAGAAGAAGTACCATTTGAGGAGTGTTACAGATTGATTGAGTGCATGCCTAGAGGAGGTTGGACAGTATTTATAACCAAAGGAGGGTATTCCAAGTACTAATGATACCCAAATACCCTTTATTATTTGAAAGCTCAAAAACTCTTTCCATAGTATTACTGTTTTGAATTGACTATATCTTCATAGCCTATGAACCAAATCACATGACCTAGGGAGCAATCCTGTAGCCAAGGGTGTTACGGGTCTACATTTTTCACCCTTCACATGTCACTTTTTCTGATCTTATCTTATCTTATCGCGTCACGTGATCCACAAGGATCTAATCATCTATCTTATCGTGAACGCTCTACTTACGATTCATGGACTTAGACGTTTCGTGCAATTGCTGCTTAGTCAGCATGGACACTCAACCTTTCTCACGGATCTACGATCCACTTACACTGTCACGGAGTTCACCTTTTCACTTCATCTCCGTGCCGGCTATTATTACGTATGCTTCTCTTCCATTTGATGTGCATGCGCATCACACATGTTATG
>JBBPSC010001156.1:0-11399 GCA_038093395.1 Baorangia bicolor | reverse complement strand
AGGGTATTGAGCAGCCAACCAGATTTGTGTTCAAAGATACAAATAGATCCATTGTGTCAGTACAAATTCCCAAACCATCTTTTGATTGTATCACTCACATACTTCCATCAAATAGTCTGAAAATATAGATGTATCTGTACTCCACAAACATGATGGACTTCGGCACTGTACTTTCCAGGCAACCTGCAAATATAGACTGAAGCTGTCCAAAACTGGGCAGTGAAGGACAAGTATGAACATTCAATGAGATTGGGATCAACTTGAGGTTCTACGTGGAACACAATAGGGTCAGGATGGGGTGTTTGTGTGATTTCAATTGAAGATTTTGCAAGACTTTGTTGAAGAAGAGCAGAGCAAGAGAGTTAGGGAGGGGTGGGGAATGACGACTTGCATTTCCAGCGCGCTCTGCATGCTCTGTGGGAGTATCTTCTATGGGAGGTGAAGTGGTGGCCTTCTTGACCTTCTTGGCCTTTCTTCTCGATGTCTTGTGGTGCTCCTTAGCCCATTGCAGCACATAGCATTTGCATTGGCAATGCCCTGCCTTGTCACAGAAGATGTGGGATGCAGAGAGGTTGCAACCACAGCTTAAGGTGGAAACAGTGAGGGTGGACTCTGAGGAGGTGCTGGATGCATCAGGGCAAGATCTTCTGATGATTTCCTCAGTCTGGAATGCTGCTTTCTGTCAGAAGGGCCAAGGAGGAGACAAAGTGGGAGTAATCTGGCCCTAGAGTATGCATCATGGCCATGCAGCAGAGCTTGTTATCTGATGTCTTCAAGTTAAAGGTGTTGGGATGAAGTTCCTGAATGGTGGCCATGGCCTGCTCAACTCAACCAGCTAGGGATGGCAAGAACTCTTCAGGCCGCTTCCTGATGTTGAAAAAGACATTATAGGTAATGAACTGAGTGCTAGCCTTCTGTTGTATATAGAGCTTTTGAAGTGCGCTCCACACAGCAGTGGGGTCGTCCTGGTGTGGTCAGATGTGCATCCTCTGGTCTGGCGCAATATTGAGCATGAGCTCACCAGCAGCCCTATTCTGTTTGACATCCCATGTTTCCTGCTCCTTCTCACCAAAACTCAATCGCTTCTTCTTGCCATCAATGAGGCACCAGAGGCCTTTGAAGCACAGTAGGGCCTTCATCTCTTCACTCCAGGTGGTGTAGTTGTTGCCATTGAGAGGCAGAATGCGGTGGGAGTGGTGTTTTGAGGTCATTGGATGCAGAGGTGCGAAAAGAAATGGTTGAAAATGATGGAGTGGGCAAAAAAGAGTTATCCTGAGTGATAATTGCACAGAATCAAAGTGCAGGGCTCATAACCTGTTAAAACAGCGAGCAGCTGGAGTCCAGTGTAAATAACTTTATTGATAAATCTAGTAGAGTGGTACAAACCTGAAGTCCAGTGTAAGAAACTGAGGAAAAGCAAAGTACACTGGACTTGAACAAAGACAAGATAAGTCAACATCAATAAACAATAACAATGTGCCACAATGTACCACAACTGGTAGGTTACCTGAAAGTGCACCAAATGGTGCACAATCAATATAAGTAATACAGAACAACAACAGGCATTCAAAACTTTAAAAAAGAAATTCACCATAGCTCCACTTTTGGCATATCCAGATAGGCATATGGACATGCATGTAGAAACAGATGCTAGTGATATAGTTACAGGAGCAGTACTTTCCATATTATATAAAGATGGTTTGTGGAGGCCTTGTGTCTTCATTTCCCATTCATTTAATGCTTAGGAGCATAACTATCCTATTTATGACAAAGAACTCTTGGTAGTGATCTGTGCTCTAGAGGAGTGGCATCACTATCTAATTGGTAGAGAGAGATTTGAGATCTGGACAGATCACAAAAATCACAAAAATTGGAAAACACTGCAAACATTGTCTCAACATCAGGCCAAATGGCATGCAGTTCTAGAAGAGTTTAATTATGTTATGTTGTATAAACTGAGCTTTTCAAATGGTTGTGCTGACACTTTATCTAGATGACCAGATCATGGTAATGTAGTTCAAGATCACAACATGAATATTACCATGTTAGCACCTTCTATTTTTATAAACAATCTTACAATATTTTCTTCTTTTTATGAAAAAATACAACAAGAAAAATATATATTTCAGATGTTTCAAACTTTACTTTTAATTTGGAACAAGCCATATTCATTAATGAAAACAATAAAGTCCTTAATCTCAAACCTTTACACTTCAAACTGTTAAATATTTGTCATGACTCCCCTCTCAGAGGACACTCTGGACAAGCTAGAACAATTCACCTTCTCACACGATACTTTATGTGGCCTGGTGTCACAAAAGATGTAAAAGAATATGTTAATCACTGTGCAGTGTGTGCCCTCACAAAGGGTAAGCAAAAAGCACCCGCCAGTAAACTCATACCACTTTCCATGGCCCAATATCCATGGGAAGATTTATTGGTTCATTTCATCATGGGGCTTTCCCCCTCACTATCCTTTGATTCCATTTCCATTATTGTAAACTGCTTCTCAAAAAAAGTAGTCTTTATTCCATGTCTTAAGACTTAGCAATACTTTTTAGAGATAATATTTGGTGCAATCACAGACTCCCCTCTACAATAGTATATATGATGCACAACCATGTCATAGAGTGCTATCAAAGAGCACTTATACAGCTTTGCTATGTTATTCAGCAGTTGAGCAAAGGAATCTCAAGTATAACTTACTATGTGACTCAGGCAGAATAGTCAGGAAGTTAATTATTTGAGAGAGGGTCTCCAAGGTTTCAAAGTGGGCATTGTTTGGAACATACTGCCCTTGGGTCATGTTCACGAATTTTGACAGTTTAGTGAGGTAGATGGTGTCAAGGTTGAAGAAATGCCCTCCTCAACAAAAAAAAACCACCAATGTAAAAAACACTGAGTGGTATTGGCTAGGATACATGATGCTATAAAAAATGAGATAGGAGACATAGAGATAAAAAGCACCCACAGAAGGTCATCAGGATTAAGATGAATCATCTCTACATGAATGTGATCCAGGAAATTGAGAAGCAATTCATCTGGGCTACTGAAATTAGTGATAAAGGGGGAAAAGTCTGTTAGTTATGTTGATTGTGCACCACTTGGTGCGCTTTCAGGTGATCTACGAGTTGTGCCACACTGTGGCGCATTGTTGTTGTTTATTTATGTTGACTCCTCCTACCATTTGTTCGAGTCCAGTGTACTTCGCTTTCCCTCAGTCTCTTACACTGGACTCCAGCTGTGTGCTGTTTTTAACAAAGTCCTCTTTGGTAGGTTCTACAGCTGTAATAACTACCCAAGCCTTGACACTAGATAGTGTAATCACAAATGTACCTATGCCTTCAGTATCATGGTAAAGATAGGTGGTAATTATGACATGATTCCTCAGACTCCATGAATGCACAGTTGATACATTGGCCAGGATTCTGGTTTCATTGATAGGGTCATAACCCTGTGTATGGGCCCAGCTGAGCATTAGCTCATTATCAAGCTTTTTGGATCTAGCTGAGTCATGACTATGGAAGAAAAGAAAGAAACCTATTCAAATGGCCAAAAGAGATTGTATTGAGGAAGGGGAAACTTCATGTCATCCTGGATACCTTTGTGTCCATAATACTGTGCACAAACTTATCCATCATGATTTTGATGTGGAGATCATTGAATTTTTTTATGCATATGGTCATATCTGAAACATGTGGATCACAATAAATTAGGATAACTAGAAATTGTGAAACATACCATGAGTCCCTATTGGTCTATGGGGGCTAATTTCCAAGTGTTCTTCCAGGTCAACAAAGATAAAGTCAAATGAGTGAGTGTCAACATAGCCCTTGATGACAATAGTCTTATTGTGGGACAAGGCCTCACAAGCAGCCTTAAAAAGCTTGGACTTGTTCAGTTTCTTGTCCAGGTAGGTAATAAGCATGCTAGATGGGCCTGCCTCAGGCAGCATGGCCAAATCTTCAATATATTGTGCATCCATTGCAAGGTCATTTAGCAGGTGACAATTGTGGGTATGCTTGGGCAAAAACAAGAGCATCATCCAATGGCTACTTGTCCATTTGATTGTGGATGTATGGAAGTTAACCTGAAATCTAAGAATGTTGGTGACTAGATCAGTTTTTTGTAATGCATCTGGAATAGGGGGAGGTAAGGAAGTGGGTATAGATGGAGCCATAGGGCTCAGCTTCTGATCTTGAGAAGAAGTAAGCAAACCATGCCATGGCACTAATGAGTTATGGCTCATAGCAGCATTGCTTAGGGGAGATGAAGCCTGATCAGGAAGTGGTCTGTAACATAGTTTAGCAGTGATATTAAAGAGGACACCATTGATGAACTTACCACAGCAATCTAATAGCCCCATCTTCATTCCTGGTCAGATTGACCTTGGAAATTTTACTGGAATGGAGTTAGTATCAAGAGAGGCAAGGACAATTGTGAACTTACATATGTATTTTGAGCATAGGGCATGACTCATTGCCCTCCCTCCGATTTTTATTACAGCTGGCAGCAAGAACACAATATGTTTAAAAATTAAACTGTATAGGAAGGTATGGTGGCTTATTGGAAGATGCTAACTTGTGGCCATAACTCATTCTGATTCAACTGGTTTACTTCATCATCCATATGTGTTGACGACCTCAAAACTGTATAGTCTTGGGCCAAATCACACTAGAGGCTTGCTTAAAGAGAAGAACAGTGGGGGAAAACCAACAAGAACTTGACTGAAGTTCTTGGTGGTGCTTGTTCAGATTATATACCTACTGACTACATTTAGGGTAGGTACTTTAGGGTAGGCTAAGTATAACTTATGTTGAGGATTAGAGGCAATGACATCAGTGTGCGTCATAGCCTAGACTGTCTGTACTATGATGTCATAGATAAGAGATAAGGGTCTAGTCCTTTGGGTTCAAGAACAAAGTCCTGTGATCAGGTCTAGACCTTCTCATAGTCATGTGATTGAAAAGAAGAGAAGTCACATGACTTGGAAAAAGAAAGATAAGATAAAAAGATGGTGTCACGAGATATGTTATGTGATGTGTTTGCAACAATATGTGACTCTTTGACATGTTGTTCTTCCTCATTGTAGTTCTTATTATTAACACATTTGCTATCACTATTATCCTTGTTGTCAAACAATTCAATATGTCTGATATGTTTTCTATAATATGGTTAGCAATGTGATTAGGTTGAGCCTCTACTAACTCACTGGCATGGCTCGCAATGTTCCTTGTCATTATCTTTATCACTGAATACAATATTTTATATACTGTAATTTAAAAAGGGATTAAATTAGAAGAAATGGACAGCAGCTTACTTCAAATATCACCTAAGTCTAAAGTGTAACTTGATGGCCTGCCCCTGGTCTTTGTCATTGTCAGACAACTCAAGCTATATATGCTTTTTGCAACACTGTTGATGGTTGTATTGGAATAAGTGTTACTTATATTGATTGTGCACCACTTGGTGCACTTTCAGGTAACCTACCAGTTGTGGCACATTGTGGCACATTGTTATTGTTTATTGATGTACTTGTCCTGCCTTTGTTTGAGTCCAGCGTACTTTGCTTTTCCTCAGTTTCTTATACTGGACTCTAGATTTGTACCACTCTACTAGATTTATCAATATAATTTCTTATACTGGACTCCAGCTGCTTGCTGTTTTAACAACAACTCCAGTCTAGTTCTCTTGATCTTTTCCCATTAAAGATTAGAGTAGTCTTCTCTTCCTTCATCCCTTATCCAAGTCCAAGTGATTCTAGTGTTACCTTTGAGACTTAGACTTTATTGATTGTTCCACTATTGATGTATTTGGCCAAGGTTATAAAGCCAGGCCTATATATGCTTTGTGGTTGGCCTCTTACATTGCATCCAACCTCTCCTGGATGTGCTTTTTGTCACTACACAAAGAGTTAAGTTTTTTTTTGGTCTATTTGATGCCAACAATCCAGAGTAGTTTACACTACTAGATCAGCTTTTGAGCCCTTGCTGACTCACACACTAAGTCACACACTAAGTCACACATCTTTGAAGTTGATCACCATTTGCCATTGCCATCAGTCTTTCATTGAACCTTTAGATCTATTTTTATTTCCACTTATGACATTTGCTCTTGACATCAATCAGCTCATTCTAGCAACAAGGTACACCTATCTCAAAACTCTCCTCTTTCTCAGCCCCATCGCCTCTCACAGCATTCCATGCCTCTTTTACCATTTTTTTTAAACCCCATCATTTATTTTAGATCTGATTGTGTATTTCAAAAGCATGTTTTGTGTCTTTTTTTAACCATTGTTTTTTAGATGCTACAAGATATTTTGGCAACCATCTGGGTCAACCTGTTCAACTTGAAGAATGCATTGATAAAGTCCTTTGGCAGGAGGTCTGCCATGTCCTCTCTGGACACAGTGATCATGAGAATGGCTCAATAGAGGCACTTCCTAATTCATTTCAAGACCCCATGCTGTCTCTACTCAATGTTGACTCATTCACACCATGATTATTGGAAAAGGAGGCAGATAAACTTCACAGACAAAGAAAACAGGCCCTGCATTAGGCCCAATACCCAGTACTCTCAGTTTTTAAGCTCAAAGAAATATATATCAGAACATAAACTACCTGCTGCAAAAGGAGCATTTGTCAGCAAGCAACAATGCTGCAATATCTCTTATAAGTTGACCCTGGATGAGCTGGTTGCTCATGAGTTCAAGGTTGTGAAGTGGAATGGCTGGTCTGTTTTTTCCCTTGCAAGTCACATGTACCTTATCCTTCTCAAAATGCCAACTACCATTCTCAACCAAGAGAACCATGTCATGAGTATCCTGGCAGGGCAACCACAAGGCCAAGATTGGAACCAAGTCCAAGCATAGATAAGCACCCTTCTTCAATAGGCTGACCCTTATGTTCAAGGTAACAACAAGAAACAGTGAGGAAACTTTGCTCCCTTATCCATAGGCATGTTATATAGAGGGGGTTGGAAGGTATGCCAATACTTCTCATGCTCTCTGTCTTACTGAGTCACACTCCTAGGCTCCTGGTAATTTTGCTCACAACCTGGTCAACAAGACAATTGTTAATAACCTTGCCCATGACATCAACTTTATTCATGCTGCTGGATTTATGAGTAGTAGGTTCTGTCCTACACCTACTTTTTTTTTCTCATTGTTTTTCTTAAGTTGCTTTGCATTTTATATGCTGAAACTCTGTGCAGACTATGTATATAACCTCAAGGTGTGATTTGAAAAGCATTCCTACTTGAAGAAGCCCTTTAATGCCAGTGTATTTTCTGCCTGCATTTTCAAATGCAGTCCTTATATTGTGACTCTGGACATATTGATAGTACCAACATTTTCTATGGCCTTTGTGCCATCTTTACATGCAGATCCTATGATTTTGTTCAACCTGCAATTGGTTGTTTAGTTTCCCCCTGAGTCCATCATTCTTGTTCCTTCTGGGACCCCCTGTCATGGTAACACTGCTATTCAGTTTTCCAAAACAAGGCAGTCATTCATACAATATTGCTTAGGTGAGTTGCTTCATTGGATTGCTTATGAGGAATGTCAGGCATATACTGTAAGCTTGTTTTCCAAGTCACATGACCTGCATGATAATAGAGTGTGTACATTTGGACTTGAGAATTCTCAAAAACTTCTTGAATATAGTGTAGTACAGTAACCTCCAAACTATTGCAATGTTCAATCCTGATGTGATGTGCAAAGCATACCACAATTACCTATGGAAAATTTGCTTAGCTTTGATGGAGCCAAACAGAATATAGTAGACTTTTTCATAATAGGGTTGTTCATTCAAAAGTTAGTGCAACTCCAATGATTTCACCAGTGTGCAAGGAAGATTTATTGGTTTGGACTGAACTTTGCATCATTTACAAGCACCATCACCAGCATAAACTGGCAATGGTACTCCAGTTGTGTTTTTGCTACCTTATGGTGAAGCTTTACCACTTCTTCCAGAGTGATGAAAACTCCCTCATGCTTATATGTGGTATGCTGTTCCTTGATGCCTTGTGCCTGCTTCCTCTGTGCAGCATTCTTCTAGATCTATGACAAAAAAAGGTCCTACAGTGTTATCATCAAAAGTGGGGGTCAATTGCAATTAGACTGCTAAGTAATGACCCCTCAAGTTGTGCTTCAGATATCCACAAACATTAGCATCAGATAATAACATGAGTATATCATCCACCTCGAAATATATACAACCAATGCTCCAAAATAGCACCTGGATAGTGGACAGATGATATAGCACATTGTCAACCCTCTTCCACACTTCTCTTGGCCATGTTTCATCATTATTTGCATGTCACAAACACTATAATTGCAATCAATGGTGGCACTGCACATCAGATCAGATATCAGGTGGGGTAATGCCCTATACTGGTAGCCTGCCAGCCTTTGGAATGGATACCTTCTCTGGTCTTGTTTAGATCCTTATATTATAAACATGTTTTGTGCAGATTGGCCTTCTCTTTCTTTGTTGTCTTGTGATCATGCTTCACTGTCACATGGCAGACCAGGTAAGAGCCACCTTATATTCACAGCAGATCAAGATGAGGAGCTGGTGGTGCACCCATAATCCTAGACAATTAAGGCAACCTGATTTCTCTACCTGTCAATGAGCAAATTTAATATATATAGTCATATTGCATAATTCTCATACTGTATCAACTTTTGTGGATCTCATTGCAGGATAGTGAGAAATTGTATAATAATATATAATATACAATGTATCAAGTTTGAGAGGGAAACATACATTATGAGATGACACCTTTGCAGAGTAGGGACTTGTGTTGTACATGCACCTTGGCACTTCAAAACCAATGTTTCATAACCCATGTGAGCTGTCAAATTTCTCACACCCAACTTACTGTTCAAATACACATCATCCACAAGTGTAAACCACATTCTCATGTTGCTCTATAGATTGAATAGGAAGTTATGAACTTAATGCTAAATTAAAACAACACAATCACATTTTATGTTTGGTGAGCCACTCTGGACAACTTTCTTGAGCCTGCAGAAGAGTAGGAGATGGTAGGAAAGTAAGCTTGTGATTGAGATGGATAAGGATGGGCACTTGCACTATGTCAAAAGCTCAAGAATGCATGTTTACAGCTGGGAAATTCAATTGTGCAACATTATATTAGTCTTGCTGCACACATTTGTGATCATATACATCATAAAGAGCCTTCATGGACAACAAACTATGCTAGAGTCATACTTCAAAGCTTCACCTTGTAACCCTAGTACTCTGCATACTAATATCACCTATATATTAGTGTATAATTCTCATAATGTATTAACTTTTTCATCTCCCATTATTATACATTATAAGAAGGTCTACTATACAAAGACTTAGCTACACATCAGTCCCTAGATCATGTGATTTGGTCCAGTGGCTATGGAGATATGCATATTTCAAAATAGCAACACCCTTACAACAGTTTTGCACCTTTTGTTAGAAGAGGTGGAATTTCATTGAAATAACACAATAATTAATAATGTTTGGTCAGATAAATAAAGATACACATTGTTACGCGAAGCGTACCAAGGGAGACTCGTTCAACAGGGATACTCCACAGGCGATGCTCACGAAGAGACCGATGTCTGAGGAGCTGCGAGGATAACGAGTTACTAGGGCAAGGAAGTCTCACAGAGACTGACAGGGGAGCCCAGGGGCGCTGGGTCTTTATACAAGGGTGCCTAGGGTTGCTAGGTCTTGGACGAGGAGAGAAGCGTCGACAGAGAGTCACGCTTAGAGACGAGGACTAGAGCTTAGGAGCAGAAGCTGAACTTCCAGGGGATTCAAGAAGGTATGCTTGTTAAGCGTAGATCAAGAATAGAGAGAAGTACAGGAGGAGCGATGTATCTATATATGTACCAAGAAAGTGCACGGACCAAGTTCCTCACAAGGAAACGAAAGAGGGAGAAGCGGATGGAAGGTTTAGGAGACACGGACCATTGTGAGAGAAATGGTGAGGAGATAGGCGAGTCCAAGGAATAGTGTTCAAGGTAAGAGAGAAACAAAAGCAAAGTGGGAAGGGTCAGCGTGGATGATGAGAAGAGCGGAAGAATAGGAAGCTGACCGACCGCGCCAAGTACGAGTAAGGGAACGATGCATACAAAGTAGAAGGCAAGAGGAGTGAAGAAAGAAAACTGTAACACACATATATACATTATATTTGAGTGGAAAATGTTCACACACTCATTTATTCCCACCATCATTACTATAAAATCCCTATTTTCTACCCTAAGTCTGAAAAGCTTCTCTTTAGAATATTCCAGGCCTATTTACTATGCTACTCCATACCCATCTTAAGAGAATTAAAATCAAAATATTATAGGGTTTCCTATAGTTCATGCTTCAAAGTGTGAAGGTATGGGTCCCCATATATCCCATCATCAATTCTAATAATATAGCCAAGACTTTTACAAGTTATACAGCCCTATATTATTCAATAACTGTTCTATTTTTCTAAGCTAGCTTATTACTAAGCCTGTTACTTGGCCTTTTTCATATCTATTGACATCCATCTGACCCTAGGTGATTGATTTTGGTCTAATGAGGCAATACTATCCTTTTCCAACCCCCTCCAGGCCAATTCTTTTCTAATCTGCATGTTATTATAATGCTTGGTATGGAGAAAAGAAAAGTATTACTTCACCATAGCCTCCAAGCTGCTTTTTTGCAAGTTCTAATGAATTGTGTTTGAAGAGGAAGGTTCATTGATGAATTTGAAAACAGATTTGATAACTTGGACTACATACTCTGTTTTGTAAATAGTGACAAAATGAGTAGAAAGGTAAATATTAGTAGTGGAAAGCTGAAATGGACAACCTCCAATAGACTTCTGAAGCTCAGAATGGTCTTTGGAGTGAAGTATGGACATGTTATAAGCTTAATAGAAGAAAAGGGGTAAGTGGATTGACCAACATTAAGTACAATTAGAATAGAATATTATTGGATAAAATACAGTAATTTTATGATAGTGGTGGTGGGAATAAATAAGTGTGTGAACATTTGTCAACTCAGATATAATGCATATGTGTGTATCCTGGTTTTTCTAACCAAACATTATCAATTATTGTGTTATTTCAATGAAATTCCATCTTTTCTAACAAAAGGTGCAAAACTATTGCATGATGTTGCAGTTTTGAAATATGCATATCTCCACAGCCACTGGACCAAATCACATGACCCAGGGACTGGTATACAGCTAAGTGTTTTCCCATAGGTGATTGTGGTGTGCTTTATACACCATATTAGGATTAAACATTGCAATAGTTTTGGAGGCCACTGTATATAGAAATCTCTAATATAATCTTCTTTAATGCCATGACTCATTTCATTCTTGACTCTGCATGTGCTTGTAGAGAACTTGAC
>JBBPSC010001155.1:0-11402 GCA_038093395.1 Baorangia bicolor | reverse complement strand
GGAGAAGGAAACAGGCTCGACTGGGGGGTAGTCTGGTAGTGCCTCGGACTCGGCGGCTTCAGGGTGGGGCGCCGCGGAGGCACTTTCGGGGTTGGTGTTGGACGGACCGGCTACCGGTTCATCTAACCGGCACAGTGAGAGGTGAGCTGTGACCTTGGGGGCGACAACGGATCATTTACCTTCGGGATAAAGAAGTTGTTCCAGAGCTTCTATGGAGCTGGAAGGGGAGGGAGAAGCCGCCTCGGCGACTGGTTCACCTTCACCTAGAAGGGACAACCAAGTAGTGAGCAACGACTGCTGACGTAGGGTCCGAAGACCGGATATGTGTGTACCTTTGGGACCATTACGGTCTCTGGAAGTTTCTGGTACCGGTGAGGGCGAAGGCGTACCCTTGCGGGGTTTCTTTAGCACATTTTGTTTCGGAGGTGCCGACGAGGCGGATGGGTTGTTGGCGTCTCTGAGGTCCAGTTTGGTGAGTACTGGATCCGTGTATGAGGATGGAGGGACACTTACTCGGGTACTGGCACCCCTCTGGGATGCTTCTGCATGAGTCTGCGGATGATATCTTCAGTCTTGCCGACGGCGCGGACGACTTCTCGCTGCGAGACATGGTCGTTAGTGTCTACGGGAGGGGTTCTGGCTGAAGCGAGAGTTCATACCTTGGCGAGAGACTGAAGTTGGGTGCGAGTGAGCTCGCGAAGCTTTGGGCTATCCATTGTGAGTGCCCTTTCGTGGTGGGGGAACTAATGTTGACGTCGAGGGAAGAGTTGAGCAGGGGTTCTCTGTGTTTGTGGTGAGAGCAAGTTTAAGCGTCGAGTCAGTTCTAAACTTCTTCGCGGTGCACCCACAGGAGTTCGACTGGCAGTTGCCATGTCGGGATTAATGATTTCGTCAAAGCCCGACACAAAGCAGGCGCGGACGAAAGCAGCGGAGGTGGACAACAATGGAAGTGAGACATGGCATCCGCCGACTCTGCTATTGTCGGCCGCTTTGGTAGCTGCATCCCTTTTGACAAGGCGCCTGCCTCACTACACGATGCCAAAGCGTGTCATCTCGATAGACGAGCCTTGTTGTATATAGCGCTGTCCCGAATACAAGATAAAAACAATTCGGTGTCGAAGTTGAACTGAAGTTGTCTCAGTCCTTACCATCTGGTCCAAGCTCGACCCACATGAAAACGTATAACCCAGAACGCGGTTCCTGAGTTTGTCATGCGTGCTCGTTGTTGTGACTGACAGAGATGCTGAGTTGCTTTGACATCTTCCCAAAACGGGACCTTGATCGCTTATACGCCTGTTGTAGGTCCAAGTGATGGCAGTATTGTTCCCGTCTATGGACCACCTCAATAAGATTTTATTATAAAACACACCTGTCTGGTTTGAAATAAATTTCCTTCCCCCCGTTCACATCAGTGCGCGAATATTTCAGACCATCGAGCATCGCGTTTCGATTGCAAGGCATACGCCATGGTGAACCTCCGATCCAGATCCAAAGCGAGAGCCGTCGCTCCTAAAGCTGCCCTAAAATTGGAACCAACGGTCCCAACACCGTCTACGGCATCAGATGATTTGAACCTGAGTGAAGTAGCCCTTCGAAAACTCCCTCGTGCCGAGCTCCAGAAACTCGCCATGGTAGGTGTCGCACGTTCTCGTACGTACCATGAGCTTCGTGCTAACGACGCGCAGGCCCACAAAGTAAAAGCGAACATGAAGAGCGAATTAATTATTCAACAGTTGTTGAGCCTCCAGACACCTAAGAAAACAAGGTAAGCGAGGGGAGCTGAACGCTATTGGATGGAGCGTTAATGCCATACAACGTAGACCCGCTGAGGATGATCCTGAGGAAGGACCATCGCGAAAGAGATTCAAGAGAGAAGCTGCGTCGGAAGAAGTTCCAATCTCATCCACGCCCGAGAGCCAAGTAGCGCTTCTAGACACCCAACCTACCCAAGATACAACAGCCCAGACCAGCGTCGAAGGTAAGCATTGAGCGTCCAGGACTTCACTCTGGCATCTGACACCATGTCGATTATATAGATCCCCAACCGCCAGAGGCTGGGCCATCAGCACCACAATCGACATCCCCGGCGCACAAAGCACCCACCGTGCTCTCGTATGACAAAGATCTCTTTAGCGGCACCGAATCCGAGATGACTGAGGAGGAACAACTCGATTTTGCCACACCCGTCTCTTCGCGTTCGGGCACGCCTCCCGCTGCAAATGTCAATGACCTTGACCGTTGTGTCACGATCATGCAACAAATTTCCGCGCAGGATGTCGCTCTTCTGAATAAAGTGACGGATGTACGCGAAACCGCTGTAAGGCTTCGCAAGAGAGCAAGAGACGTTCGGGATCTTGTCAAGGCAGAGAACGGTCGGAGAGAGCGGATGGAAGCCTACTTCCGGTATTGGCAAGAGATCGAACCGACTTGGCAGAGACAATGGCTGTATGGAGAGAACACGGGGCCGGATTATGTACAACTCAAGGACTTGGATAAGTGAGTGTGACCTTTTCTGGTGGGCGACAGGCATGTTGATTAAATCTTGACGCAGACCTGGTGGACCTCCAACTACTCCAAATCGTCAATATGCCCAAGGGTCTCAAAAATTGGGTGGACATGTACGACCGTAAGTGAGGTGCCGCGAAGCCAATGAATATGTTTGATGTTAATATGGCTTCCTTAGAGCCACACCCATCCCTGCGCGGAAACCGACACTGTCACCCGAGCAGTTGAAGCAAAAGAGAGGGGCAATTATTTCGAAGCAAGAAGCCGAGCAACGTCAACTCGAAGCTTTGCGGAGAAGGGAAATGCTAGGGGAAGATTCCTCCAGAGAAGGGTCAAGTGAGGCAGCCGATGCGCGTAGTTTGGGCGAGGGCTCGAGTTTAGCTGATCTCTCGTCAGCGGACGAAAACGACGTTAACAAGGCCCTGACGATATCGTTTGAAAACAGCGTTGGGACAATTGCAGTCCCTGTAACGTCTCCGTAGACCTGTTATGTTTAGTTCCAAGTTAATTTGACATACTCAGGCCACCATACTCGGTGTCATTGTCAAGTTCGACTCATCTCGTTGAAGTTGGTCTGAGTTTGGTCTGAGTCATAATTTAGTTTAGGAAATAATATTTAATTTGACAAGTACTTAGCATATTTGTCATCCCCGCTCCCGCGCACTGCCAACGTTGATTCGCTCCTTCTTGCCAATCACCGTCGTTGACCTCCGTCGTTCGCTTTCTACTAAAGATGCCTTTTGGCCTTACAATTGGAACTGAACGTGCCAATTCTCTCCAAGTGCGTACGAGACAGTCGTTTTTTGTACATTTTTCAGCTGACTTGGCGCTTTTTTCACAGAATGCGATACAGGACGAGCTCATGAAGCGGGGTTTCAGTCCCGATGCTGGTCAGTCCCCTGGAACATTTCCATACACTCGAATGCTTATCCAGGGGGTTATACAGACCCAGTCATGGCAGAGTATATTACTATCATGATCATAAATAACAAGACTGCCGGTACGTCGATGTTCCTGCTCCCGACCTTGGGTGCATTGGAAGGATTAATACTGACATTGTCTGCAACTTCAGCTCAAATAACTTCTGAACTCGAGGATTGTAAGTATTATATGCCTTTCTGACCTTTTCACGCACAGCTGACCAGCCCTTGTTTTTTGTAGTAATTGGGGCCGACTTTGGTTCGTGTGTCCTTCCTCGCAACTCCTTATTTCTGTATAATTTGTGTCGTTATTGAGTCCTTCAATCTTCAACAGATCCCAGTTTCACCGATTGGTTATTTGTCGAAGCAGCTAAAGGTGCTCCAGAGTCAGAAATACCATTAATATCACCGTCCACCGTCCCTTCCCTCACGTCAGCGACCACATCGAAACCTCAAGCCACATCTGAAATCCCCGTTCACTCTCCTTCGTCCTCAACAGCTGATCAACGACGACCACTAAATCCTCGCGCTGCAGCGCCTGTTGGTGCTCCCCTCTATCAACAAGCGCTTTCCTCGACCCTCGCTCATGGGCAGAAACGAACAGCATCTGTACGGTCTCCCTCACCCACTGGGCATGGCCCATCGAAGACGCGTCGTATGGACGTTCCCACCGGCCCCCGCGCGATGCAAAGTGGCGGTCCAAGAGGTGAGGCTGGTACGGGTGCAAGTGGAAGGAGTCTATTAGACCGTGTAGGTGGACGAAACGGCGCACATCCATCATACGCGCGTGGAGACGAAATACAAGCTCGCATCGATGCTGTTACGAACGGTGGCATTCCCCCTGGTGGGGCAACGCCCGACCCAGGCATGATGATGGGTTTCCAAAACGGTGTCGGGATGGATATGACCGCAGCCAATGTGAACGCGAACACGATGATGTTGCAGGAGATGATGATGAGCCAGATGGCACTCATGGCTCAGATGGCCACCTCGATGGGAATGCTCAATCCTGCCACAGGCCAGATGATGGGAGGTGGTTTTCCAGGGATGCAACAAGGAGATGTAAGTATGTATCAAGGAGGCGGCGCATTCGGTCAGGGGCAAGCACCGGCACAGGGCGTGAATGGACGAGGAAGGGGTGGCGGACGGGGTGGAAGGGGCCGTGGTGGGGGACCAGGACGAGGTGGACATGCAGGAGCATCACCCGCACCGACCTCCGAATCGCCCACCCCCACGCAAACGCAAGTGCAACCTCAACCCCCATTCGAGACCAATGCAACACAAACTGTCGAGCCTTCCGTGCCCATAGTCGCTCCAACACCTGTTCTTGCTTCTACACAACAGCCACCCCCAGCCCTGCAGCAACGGATACCTTATGCGCTACCGGAGCGTCCTCAATCTCCAACATTGTGCAAGTTTGGCACTAAATGCACAAACTCACAGTGTAGGTATTCACATCCTTCACCAGTCGCCACGGCCGAGAGCGGTGTGGTATTGAGTGCGGATGCATGCGAGAAAGGCAAAGATTGTAAAGATAAGGATTGTATTAAATCACATGTTAGTCCAGCCGTCAACGCGCCTGGTAAGCAACAATTTTGTTTCCGCGTAGTTCCTCTGCTTACTTTGTTCCCGTAGGCGCTGAACTTCAAAAACCACCCTCAACGCATCCACATCCCCATACTGCACCAGCTTACTCCGCTACACCTTCCAACTCCACCCCATGCCGCTTCGGTGCCTCCTGTACCCGCCCTAACTGCACATACTCACACCCTACTCGCCCGGCCAACACTCACTTTAACCAACAATGTCGTTTCGGCGCTGCATGCACCCGTGCTGCGTGTCCTTTCCAACACCCGGAAGGCCGCGTATTACCGACATCGTTCCACCGCGGTTTATCTACCAATGGGCCGCTGGTAAACGTGCCAACCCCCGAGACAGGGAGCATGGTTGGAAGCGTGCATCGGAGCATGACGTTTAATGTCCCAAATAAGGGTGCGGGCACTACTGATAATGTGAAGGAGAAACTAGAAAAGCAAATCAAGGAATTGGAGGCTACGAAGAAGGCTGTTCAAGATGCGGAAGCGGCGGCTGGGAAAAAGAATGAGACCAAGTCCGTCGTTCCTATCACCGCTTGATCGGTGCACGACCATTCCCGTCCGGCATCCGGGCTAGAAACAACCCAAGTATTTGGCGTGGACAAAAAAAACGACGTCTCTGTTGTCTTGGTCTCATTTTTTCTATTTGTTGTTATCATTTCTATTTTCTTTTCTGTCTTTCAGTTACTAGTACAAATGTGATTTTCTCCCCCTAGCCCCACTCGCCTATTGAGAACGCTGTATGTAGCATCTAACGCATTCGCCGACCGCCTCATTGGATGTCCATTTTTTCCTAGGTACCTTCCGTAGCTGTACTAGAACGGGGGCGCGGGGAGCTGAAGACGAAAGAGTGGAATGCCATGTTGCCTTGGGGGACGCCGTCAAAAGGTGGCGGTTATTCTTCCTCTTCTTGAGTTCGATTCAGACGCTGGTGTAAGCTTATTCCGTGTGGACAAGTTTGAAGCGGTCTGGATCCTCCGCGAGGTGTTGATGAGGAGTTGGTACGACAACACCAGCACCATATTCGGCTAGACCACCCAAGTTCCTGCATTTCAGTCTAATACACACATTTCAAGCTATATCATTAAGAACCACGAATAGCTGTGGAGTGACCATTTACCCCAAGGAAATAGGTAGCACACTGGCAGATCAATTATAAGAGCGCCGACCGTCAATGGCAATAAATAGTGCGCATCAGAGGGACCGAGGCACGTTAACTTGAAGGTACTACCTACCACGACTCGTCGCAACTGAACTGCAGCGAGAAACTACTTATCTGGCGCTATCAGCTTGAATGAGGCGTGTGCATACTCAGCCGAGTGTTACAAAGTCGTTCTTGGAATCCAGTTTTTCTTTTTTTCCTGTGAGAGTGTGCCAGATCTTCCTCCCCGAGTGCGTTTTGAAGTTATCCTACCTTCCATCGGCTACCAACCATTTCAGCAAAGTCGCTACAACAGAGATGGATGTCGTGGTGGTAAGATTTGTTATGATCATACACATTCACTTCGATAAGCGGAGATATGACGGTGTCCCGGACCCGCTTGGTCACTATCGGCTTACAGACCATATTCCGTCTTGATGATATCGGCAGCTTCCAAGCTCGTCAACCTACATACCTCGATATCAGACCAAATCACCCACCTTGCTCAGCGATGGCATAGGCGAGGCCTAGAAAGAAGAGTATAAGGAGACGTTCGTGTGCCAACACCAGACGCACTTTGAGTGTGACTCGCGACGTGAAGAGGAACGATGGACAGGTCAACCACACGAAGGTTGGAAGTTCCGTACACCTGCACAACATCAATATTGCACCATCGTCGAGTAGCGCTGAACTTGCCCTAAGCGCAGGGTCGACGACTCCACCGTCGTCCAGAGGGAGCATCGAACACGTCCCAACCGTATCTATAACCCGTCGTCGGTCGACTAAATGTATCCGATAACTACGTGCACGTACGGAAAGTGGTCCCAACTTCCTTCCTCAACCATTCTGAAATAACATTGGAAGCTGCCCATCGTGATAAAGTAACTCGTCATACCTGCAATATCTTCGTCAGTCCTCACAGCAGTACCTGGACGAATGTCGCTTTCTATCGAAGACGCTTAGTTTGAATTCTCTGGAGATTCATGTACATTACCATCAAGGACGTTGTTCAGTGGAGCTGTCTTGGCGAGCTCCCTGGTGAATTTAACTAGTTCGACCAGGGAGGTGAGATCTGTGATTTTTGAGATTCAGTGGGCCGCCGTGCATATGCGGGGGACACACCATATTGTTGTTCGAAAACGCGTGGATCAATGATGGGATTTCCAGTTGGGTCAGCAGGATCAACATGCTGGCAAAACGTCAGCGAGAGTTGTAATTCAACACACAAGGACAACATACGATCGTACCCCTCGAAAATGGGGCGTTGAGTGCAACACGGAACGAAACGTGTTTCTCCGTTGGAACTATTGTCAAGAGTGCAATTGTTGATCGCATCTCGTAGAAGGCGGATTTCGGATGTTACGCACCTGGGGCAGGCGGCATAAGACCTGGGGTTACCATTATCTCGAGACTTGGAGCCTGGTTCTTCAAGTGCTGAAGCTGTAAGTCGTATTGCTTCCGGAGACCACTGGAATACCGAACGCCATCGATGTTCTTCTTTAATTCTTCATGCAGCTTTGGTGCGTTAGTGGAGATTACATCCAGTGGAAGGAATACAAGGCTGATGGTCGAGAGGTGAAACAGACCTTTGCCTTGCGGGCTACGATGGTCACAAACACTAGCACGATTTGCGAATGAGTGGCGACTTACTACACTTGCATGTTTTGCTCGGAAACTTCCGCAGATCTGAAAAGGGGATCCATTGTCTGGAATTCATAACCGTCGTAACTGTCTGCTTTCAGAGCTGGGATAGAGCGACATTGAACCAAACACAAGGAAGCGGTAAAGTTAAGCTTACGGTAGCATACAGCGGCAAAAAGATGCTCCTGGACGTTGCTTCCAACTCCCGGCAACTCGAGCTTGACTTGAATACAGGCTCTGGCGAGCACCTCACTGTCACCGATACCGGAAAGTTCCAATAGCTAATTCGTCCAAGTTAAGTGTGTAACTGACATTTACATAGCATTGAAGCCTTACTTGAGGTGACTTAATAGCCCTGTCGCATCAATCCGGTCAGAGTTTGCTTGCAAGGGAATGCACGAGACTACCAACCCTGCGGAGAGGCAGACTTCTTTCGAAGCCTTGACCTCGTAAACTTTCTGTTCTTTGCCGTAAAGGAATTTCACGCCAGTCGCGACCAACTTTCTGTTTTCGCCCTTGTTGACGACTATTTCTGTCACGTATGCGTTGGTCAGGACTGCGAGATTCTTCCTGTCCGCGACAGGAACGTAGTACGTCTTTACAAAACTATTAATCACGACTCAGACACGCAGGAAGAAAGCATTCACATTGGTAGCATACGACCGAAGATAGTCAGCGGGGTTCATAGTATATGTTGTGGAGCTAACGCCAAGCGTCTGCAATGGATCAGCTCATGTTCCTCACGAAGATATAGAGGGTTACATCGCCTGTACACTGCAAATCTGTTAGCTAATTTCTATTGGCATCTAACTACTGACAAACTTACGCCGTCTAGAACGGATTTGATGCCAAGGTTGTTCAAGGCCTACGCGAAGTGAAGACAGGGTTCCAGGAGCAAGTAAATTTGTGTACCTGTAACACCGGCCTTTCGAGATTCGAGATGCAAGGCGGGAACGACGTGACAACAGGACCTAAGCAACTTTGAATGAAATGGAGAGCCTCCGAATCACAGTCCGTACCGTTGGTTCCATGAGAATCGATATCATACTTCAAAACGTCAAGGTCATGGTCCGGTGCAACGAACCTGTATGAGATATCAGTTGGCAGGAAACCAGTGAACTTGCTATAACATAAACCTCTCGCTTCTCTTCGAGTACTTGACGAACGAGTCCCAGTTCCAACCTTCATTCCCCAACTTCTCGAAAGCTACTCGAAGCAGTCTGAGATCAACAACGTTCGGCCACAAGTGTCGAATCACCGTCAAGGTAAACCCTCGCTGGCTTGTTCCACAAAAAGGTGTTTATTCCAGAGCTCCCGCCAAGCCCTTTGCCCCTGCAGATACTTCGGGTTGCGAATATCTAGTAACAGTAGATTCACATACCGGGCCCAGTGGTGCTGTCGGTTGGCAGAAAAAGTTTGTTGCACCTTTGAAGTGAATGAGTAATAGGTCTACAGCGCCAATCATGCATAAGCAGTACCGTCCGGAATTGCCAACTATACTTTGTGGCGTTCCGCGCCATTTGCTGGAGCGGGAGCACTGGAGCCCACAAGATGAGCTGGTGATGCGTGAACAATGTATAATGCTTACAATTGACAGGGTCGCCCAGGTGAGCCTCCCCTGCCTCCAGAACGAGGACCGAGACTGGCGCCTCTGACAAGCGTGTTGCCAATGCCAGACCTGCGGTCTAGACAAGGATCAGATGGGGCAACAACGAGCACAAGCGGAACGAACCCCTCCACCTGTCAATCATCAGGAGAAGCAAGATAGATAAGACATCCAGTTTAGACGCACCGACAATGATGAAGTCGAACTCCTGATTAGCGACGTTGTCGATATCGACCAAGGATGTCATGTTTTTTTTGGCTTTGAATGCGAGAAAAGATACCTTTGGAATGGGGATGCAACCGATTCTGCGGCTCAGTCACGATTACGCGTATCGATGGAGACTCGGAAGTACGGCCATCGATTTTTCCTTACTTGGCGTCTGTTGAGATGCGCACTGTTCAGAATTAGGCTTTTCCAGTATTCAAGGGACCTTGATGCAGATGCGGCTCGGAAGAATATGCCTCTTTACTGACGCTTATTAGGTCGGCTAGGTTGAATTCTGCTGGCCGCGATCGGCGGCGAGAAACTTCAAACCTCCACTGGGACCCGGGCCGAGACCGGACTTCGTAATAGGCTGAGCTGCGTTTCACAGACCAACTCAAGAGACGCTCACAATGTCGGACGTTTCCTTTGTCTTGATCGATCCCCCAAGGAAACCATCAAGCAATGAATTACAGACATCCTTGATCGACGAGTGGCGGCGCGCTTTTGCTCAACACCTCCAGCCAAAAGACCTCGAGCGTTTGTCCTTCCTCGAGAACAGGCTGAATCAGCTCCAGGCCGCTCAGGTTACATTCGACTGCGTCGTTTCCCCTGCAAATTCATATGGAATCATGGATGGCGGGTTCGTACCAGACATTACAGCTGCGTTCCCTGGCAAGTTGTGCTAACACTCTCCTCAGGTTTGATTTTTATCTATCAATGGCTTTCTCCCCACCAAAGGACTTCCATGCACTTACTCGCCTCGTCCAGGCCGCTATCAGACATCGCTATTACGGCTTCGCCCCACCAGGTTCATGTATCATTGTCTCAGGTCTCCCACCAAACGATTTCTCTTGCAAGACTATAGCCGTCTGCCCTACGATGCGTTACCCAGAGGAATTAAGATGGCATAGGGACATTGTTTACAACACGATGTGGTCTCTGCTGGTCGAGCTCGAGAATTGGAATAGGAGCGTGGATGATGAAGAAAAGAAGATCAAGAAGGTATTGATGACGGGACTCGGGACAGGCGTTGGCAAGATCCCGGCAGCAGATTGTGCAAGGCAGATGGCTTTGGCTGTTAAGCACTTCCTGTACGCAAGGAGAGAAGAAGGTCAGAGAGCCCCGGACGAAGATGATTTCCTCTCGTGGGACAAGGTCTTGGATCTTGCGGAAGAGGTTTGAAAAGTTCGCATCTCAATCTGATATGGCATCGATTATCCCTAGTATTGCTGATACTTTGCTTCAACCAGGTATGATACCGCTTCGACGCGTTGTCATTGAGCCTTTGAGGGACCTGGGTGTGTTGAACACTCGAGGTCACATCAGCTGACATGTCAGTTTAGGGTTTGTTATTCTTCTTGGGTACGTAGCTGCGATACATTCATACCTGAATGTCTTTCCATGTGTTATTAATTGGATGATCTGTATTGTTCCCATGTGGGTCAAACTTATGCTATCGACGTAGACGTCTGGTCACCAGACCAAGTCAATTAGTATATGTGTCCGTCGTCGTGGAGAAGGCGCAGCGCCGTACGTTATACTTGGCTTCCTGAAGGTGTCGGGATGTCACATCACGCACTTCCCGTAGCGCTTTTCCCCACAGGTCGGCACGAATAGGCGCTCCGCAGGGGTTAGCGCGCTGGTACTTATATTCTGTACAACGTCGCCACTCGTTTCGACTGCATTGACATCAAATTCATAGCAGCAGAAAAAATGACTTGCAAACCTAATTGCCTGGTATTACTTTGGCTTGGTTAGACTGACGTCGTTCAAGTATTCGATACTGGAAT
>JBBPSC010001154.1:0-11405 GCA_038093395.1 Baorangia bicolor | reverse complement strand
TGATTTCGCACGACCTAGCTTGGCGAGTACATACATTTTCCTGCTATTCTCTGACCAGAGTCTAATTACGCAGCCAAGATCACTCTCACTGCGTACTCCGCGCCATGCTGCAGATGCGTGTCCTCTGCCGACGACGACGACGACGCCATGAACGGAGCACCATGTATACAGCCATTAGTTTGTCAGTCTTCCCATAGTGTGCCCCAATTAGACACTCAGGTACCTCCTCCGAATCGCTGGCCATCGCCGACCAGCCACGTCGTCTGACTAGGTCTGACTCAGCTGATCACGATACTGTGCCACCTATCGATATCAGATTGCATTTCGCGTACAATTTGATTCCAGGTACATTCCCTCCATGTGCCCCACGTTCACAGGACTCCACCGTGATTGGAGGGGGTTATTTGAGATGAGGGCGCGATAACCCGACACCCAAGCTCAGCTGGACAGTCGTTCAAACAAAGTTAGCACCACTGACTCAGCCATCTTGCGAATTCCCGCACCCTCCCGGAATTATTAATAATTAACTTTTCTGTACATGTGGAAGTTGATTACTTCTGTTTTCTCTTGTTGAATCCTGAAGCCTTTGACAAACATTGAAACAACACCCCACTGGGTTCTAGTGTTAACGTCGTGTACATCCCCACCGCCATTATGAGTATGGTATTCGCACCTCCTCCAGGAGGTGACATGCAAGACAACACCAGCGGTATACAGCAACTTGGGCTGGATTCCATCACTCTTGGACAGCTCAGGGCTATGGTTACCTCTGCACCCAAGCCCAAGGCAGGCTAATGTGTATCTAGTCCCCCCATCGGTTGTTGACCATCTGTGTGTTTCACAGCAATCATTCTATGATTTTCGTTACGATGACGAGGACACGGTAATGAACGAAATTGATGAGTTCTACTCATACGTAGAAATGCCGCAGGTGGCGGAAAATCTGAAAGCTTGGCAAGGTTCATTTCCTGGAGGTACGTTGATGAGCTCGACGATCGCTGGAGTTCATGGCGATTTTACCCTCTTCGTCCAGAATGGACAAATCCCGAGACTACAGATGCGCAGAGAAAGACTCATGTAGAGTTACTCTTAGAAAGCCTCGAACACCGTGACGCCGAAATCCGATTCACGAACGCCCGTCGCCTCTTTTATGTGCTTCAAGGTTAATTTCTTCCAAACACGTCGCCAGAAGGCTCATTTATGTCGCGTCCCAATCAGGCACATTCGCCGAAACCACGTCTCCAGAGCACCAGCTCCACTGGATTTACGAAAATTGTAAGGTGGTCCGCAGCGCGAATGGCTTAAATACAATTGTGGAGTCTATGAAGATTGCCAGCCAAAAGCACGATCTACTCTGGTATGGATCTGAACTCGTTTCTGCGATCTTTTCATTGAACCGCACCAGTTCGCTTTCAGACGCAGATGCAGCTCACTTTCAGATTACCACTGCAGAGAAGGCCGACTTCTTGGAAGAGTTCACTACTGAGATATCGGTCTACCTTGGGATGATGTATCATTTAATTGAAATTTTCAAAGAGCGGGATGATTTTGCGGATGAGCTCAGTAAGTCCTGCGCAATCGCATTCGGACCCACAGACTCCAATGCTAAGTACAATACCCAGTGAGTATGGACCCTCCTTTGCCTGCCTATCTGTTCAACGTCGTATCTGGTCTAAAAGACAAGAGTGCGAAGGGCTATCCAATCAAGAAGGTATGATTCCCCGTTGCACAAGCGCCGGACGCTCTCTTACTGTTCGCAGCTCCTCCTCGTCCTGTGGAAGGCTTTGCTTGCATGTTGTGGAGGGGTCAGAGAATTAGCGCGCGTGAAAAAGCTCGCACGGGAGCTTGCTTCACTACCACAGGTGCCCGACGAAGGTGAATTCACTTCATCCAGGCAGCATCGGTTGATTTCACTACCTTCTTAGCTGTCGCCATAAAATGCACACCATTTGATCTTGAAGCATTTCATCAAGAGACTTCCGTCAAATACCCGACTTTTACACCTCCGCCGGTCCCAACCATCCGCTTTACAGAGACTGCTCAAGGGAAATCTACTCTATCATTCCCCGCGGTGAAACTGGCACATGCATATTCACCGATTCCAGTTCGCCATCACTATCACCATGATGACCTGGAACATCAGTCACCAATGCCAGGTAGCTTGAGCCAGGCATTCCAGCAACAACCCCAAAACACGGGATTTCGCCCCAATCCACAGCCTGCAACGCCTGCACCCTCACCACCGCCCTCTCCGAAGCCGAAGAAGCAGCAATATCAGACTGATCAAAACCGACCATTCTTGTTCCCGTTCTCTCGTAAGAGTCGTTTTGGCCCTAACAATGTTCGGTTGGTTCCCTTCGCTATTGACGAGGCGGACAAACTCTACAACCAGCATATGTACGTGAGTCTCTCATTATGGCAGATGTGGCGCACGAGGGAGGAGTGCATGATTGCAGAAAGCGGATTGGAACATTTGCCCGGGTCGGAAGGTGACGTTGAATCCTTTAAGGCAACATCGGACGTAAGATTCCCAGCCACTTCTTCGGGATTGTTGGTTGTCTAATGTCCATCCCAGGATCCTGAGAATACCGAGGCGCTGACCGATGTTGCGTTGCTTGATGCCAAAATTGCGGAGGCAGAGGTGGCAAATGTTGAGGCCAAATCAAACGCGGAGGAACGGAAAGCCAGGGAGAAAAAAGACGATCTCAAGCGCTTGAAAAGAGTTGAAGTGATATATGTAAGCAAAGTCTTAAGCGTTGCTACTGGACACTGATACTATCTCAATCCTAGAGCTCCGCTCTTCCAGTGCTGTCAGGTTGGGTACTGGTGCTACTGAAATTGTTATTAGCAACCGTTTCGGCCGGAACAGGTCAGCAACAACTCCCCCAGTCTTCGACCTCTTCTGTGTTCCCGCCTGGAGTGGCTTCGCGTAAGTCTAACGATTAATTGGGTTTCCCATGTATCTCGTTTACAGTTTTAACTTAGCGCCTGAACAACCCCCACCCCCTCCGCCGACTCTTGACGACCTAGACGTTACCCGACACCGCGAGATCACGTCCAAAGCAGTCTCTGCTATTTTGTTACTGACATTGAAGTGGTTCAAAGTATCTCGTAAGCATCTTGCTGATTCATATCCAAATAAATATGGAAGTGCATGTGGCTAGATGCGATGAAGTTTCATCATCTTGGCCAACTCTTACTCGATACGAACTGTTTACTCCTCATCTTGAAAATGTTTGGCTTGCAAGAGGTTTCAGCATCAGTTGTTTCCAAGGCTGATTCTCCTGATCACAAGTGAGCCCTAACTGTCATCTCGGGGTCCATCAGAAGTAACAGGCACCAGTTTTTTCCGGTACTGTCAAATTCACCATGCACGTGTTGCCCCACGTATGCAGGACGAGAGACCACGCGCAGCTTCCCACGTCGTCTTGCAGTCCAGGACCTTGCCCAATGGACAGAAACATGAGGAGGAGGTGGAGATGCTCACTGAGTTTTCGTGGCGAAACTTTTTCTCGGCCATTAATTTTGCGAAGATCATGCAAAAGCTATCGAAGAGTCGGTCGCACCGCATATGGATGTTGGTTCAATACAAAAGTTCTGTGAGTGAAGGAACGTGGAACAAGGGGCCGTAGCTAATCCATCCCCCATCCCAGGCTGTGCTCAAGCGGGTGCTTCGTGTCCCTCATCCGATGTTGCAACTCCATGTTCTTAAGCTGATCAAGAGTCAAGTGCCTTTCTGCGGTCGCAAATGGCGGCAATGTGAGGGAGAATATTGCGTCCATCTGTCAGGAATTCTGACGACTGGGCAGCGAACATGAAGGTCATTACTTCTATTTACCTCAATTGTAGACCCGACTTGCGCGATGAATGGCTCACTGGCAATGAGGTTGATGATGTTTCTGATGCACAGGTACCGCTCCTTGTCTGCCACTTTGTAGTTGACTCATATTAGAACACAGGCACAGGAGCAAGCTCTTCGTCATTTGGTCAAATTTTGTACGCCATTCTTCGTACGTAGACAATACCTGGAAATACTGAGTATAGAAATTGATAGACAACACCAAACGGTATGGTGCACAAGCCGCAAATCAGCACACCCAAGCCCATCGTCGTTCGGTCAGCATATCCCACAATCTAGAAGGTTTGCCTCCTGGCTTGGACCTCGGAAACATGATTCGGCCTCTCGGGACCCCGAATATTGTCGAAGCTGATGTCTTCCCGCCCCCCCGCTCACAAGCTCCAGACCCAGCGATTTTCTTACCTTACACCACGGAAGATCTTGCTTTTGAAGAAGAATATGAAGAATACTTGTCCGATTTAGGCTGGTCGGATGAACAGATACCTTCGCTGCCTTCGGCTTCGGCATGGCATCGGCTCCCTGAGTTTGTATCCAATATGACGGACAACATCAGCGACAGCGAAAGTGTTGTATCTATTGGTGACCTTGGCGATGATGCGAGGCTAGAAGGTAGAGAAGATCGTGATATTCCGGATGAAAACTTAAACAATTGGGAGGTGAGCACACCGTTTTTTTTAATCCGTGGACTCGGGTTTTTACAATTACTTCTGTGGCGACCAGCACATGAGCCCTAAGACCATGGCCGCCCTTCCTAAGTCGCCCGCTGGGAACCGCCGATCGAGCTCTGGAGCTGGCCTTCGCCCTGTGCTACCCTTCGGTTTGGACGATGGCAGCGCTGTTGACGAAGATGACGAAGATGAACCTGAATTAGGTCCTATACCGAGGGAACAGTCTGGTCCCTTCGCCTCAGGCGGTGGGGTGGACGAAGTCGAGTATGCTTATGGGTATGTTTTGACTTCCAAACCTGATTTCCTCCAGACTTATGCAGTGTTGTAGCGTTTAGCGTTTTAAGCCCGCTCGTCATTGGACGGGCTTGTATGTGTTTTCCAGCTATGATCTATCATAGCCCACACACTACGTCTCTCCTCTAGGGATCCTATGTGCATGGGTGGCAACTTGTTGGCTCAGAGAAACTAATTCGTGCTCGGAAGAACTTTTTTTTTTCGCTCAGCAAGGCAGGAACTATCAACCAACACAGACAATTATACACTTGTTGGATTACCACATTTACTAAGCACCTCAAAACGCGCCCTTCAACCTGGAAACAGTCCATAGTGTGCCAGCCTCATAAAAATCCATTGGATACGTTGTTTTCTTCATTTCCCCTCCTTCAGTTGCCTCGCCCATCCACCTATTCGCTTTCCCCAATGCTACATTAGTTTCATACGGACTCAGGAGGGGCCGAGCGAACGCATAACCCCAATCAATAGATAGCCTTGGGCATGAAGTTTGTACAAAAGTCGATATATGCGGATTGAACAGCGAGAGCTTCGCAGGTGACACCTCGGAGAGTAGGATGGGGACGTAGGGTATAGCAACACGAGATGTTGAAAGCTGATTTGTGATGGCTTGAAGTTGCCTGAAGCTTCCTTGACGTCCAAGCGTTCCCAGAATAACACCCCACAAGTGAGGGTGTTGTACTGGACCGGAAAGCTTGGTTATAGGATCTAGTTCAGTCGGGTCAAGTGATGGAGGGAAAGAGGCAATGCTCTCGCGGGCAGATTGGACAGCCTGGTCTCGGATTCTTCGCATCTCGTTATGATTATAGTACTCTCGAGTAAGTTTCTTTGAGTAGGGATCATATCGAAACGCAGGAACAGTAGGATTCGCAATCATGATCGACTCGAGGTGAAAACGACCGTCCCCAAGGTATCTGCACTGATTTAGCCAGATTTTGAACCAAGAATCGGAGACGTACAACAATGCGTCGACATCATTGAGAGACGGAGCTGTGCAGCCTAAAATTTCCCCGGGAGAAAGTGGTTTTGAGCGGGGTATTATGGTTTCGTATTTACCAGTCCAGGGTCTGGACTTCCCATCTGGCAGCGAGCTGGGTGTCCCACTGCTTTCATGTCCCAGAACGAGGTCTTCCTTGAGCTTTTGCAAAGCCGAAACGAACTGAATAGTTGAAACTAATGCTAGTCGAGTCGATTCTTGTGGTGGTGTCTGTGGGCGTTGTTGAGAATACCCGCGCTTTGGGAAATCACTCGTCGACGACGACCCTTGGATGCGAAGGTATCGGGTTTTCCCGATTTGGTGGCCAGCAGGTATACCCGCGCCACTCTCCTCTGAATCCATAAGCTGTTCGTAAAATGTAGCGCGGTCACTTGGGAAGTTCAGGCGAACGGTGTCCGTGAGATGTGTGGAGTCGATGGCTATTTCAACGAATACATAGAGCGTCTTGATACTAGTTTGGTCGATCGGCACTAGGATCCAATTCAGACAATGCAGTTCACCTATCTGGCGAGAAGACGGACCAAGACAGCTGTGTCCATAATGGATGAGCATATCGCAACCCAAGGCGACTGCGGTGTAGTCGTCGATGCAACACGCCCCGTATGTGACATCACCCATGATGACGGTTAGTGCATCTGTGAACCTGTACGGGGTTTTGGACAATAATTTAGATGAGAATGGTTTCGGTGGACAACCTGATCACCTGCGCACCGCTCGATGATGTCTGCGATGGTACACGCAAACATCTGGAGACCCTCAGGCATCTGAAGAGCGACCATGTCGGCTTTATTCTTGCGAACATGGTGTATCGTCTTGTGGATTTCAAAAGAGTAGTTGGTGGGCAATTGCTTGATTGCTTGGTTGAGGAACGGATCCGTGAGGATTTCTTCTGGAATCTGGTTCGCAAATTGAGCTGGTGTAGAGTTACGCTTTGATGGCGCAGCCGATTTTGACCCTACGAAGCGTTTTTTGGGTTTTGAAGCAGTATTGGACTGTTTCCGTTCTTCTGCCATCGCGACAATCGATGTTGGGAATCATTATAACTTGATTATAACACTGTGACTTGGTTACATTCGAGAAGATCACGTGGCCACGGTCACTGTATAGTACCTCCCTCAGGGTCCTCCTCGACTCACTCGCTGCTTTTCTATTTGGCTCCTGCTCGTTCGGTTGGCCCTTACAATGGCACTCTCCGACACAAGTCGATGCGCTATGAGGGGATCTTGTGGGTCCAAAGGTTGGTTTGGACAACAGTTGCCATGTCCCTACGACGGTCCACCAATCGAGGTGTGCAAGTTCGCTTTCCTCAGAGGATAAGCTAACAGCTTCTTTGTCTCAGCCCGAGAACCAGCATGCTAGGGATCTCCTCGTCTCTGTTTGCGGTGCCGAGTACGCCGAAGGACCAGCTTGTTGTACCTCAGCCCAAGTTGAAACCCTACGGGATTCTCTGGCACAAGCGGAGCTTCTTATTTCATCCTGCCCAGCTTGTCGCAACAACTTTAGGTCGTTTTTCTGCTCGTTTACTTGTTCACCACAGCAGCGCCTTTTCCTGAATGTAACCGAAACACAGAAATCTAGCTCCGGAAAGACCGCGGTCAAAACTGTGGACTTTTTTGTTGGAGAACAGTTTGCTTCGGGTTTCTATGACAGCTGCAAGAGTGTCCAGGTCGGAGCTACTAATGGATACGCCATGGACCTCATCGGAGGTGGCGCAAAGACATACTCGGAATTCCTCAACTTCTTGGGTGATGAGAAGGATCTCGGCAGTCCTTTCCAGATCAATTTTCCCTTCACTACCCCTCCACAAATTACCCATCTGGACCCAGTCCCAAGGAACTGCGCAGATAACGACTTGGCTAGTCGATGTACTTGTATCGACTGTCCAACTGTCTGCCAGGCGTTACCCGAGGTCCCCACTCCAGGTCAAGAGCCCACTTGCCACGTCGGTCCTCTCACCTGCCTGTCCTTCGTGTTGATACTGGCATACGCCCTTGCTGTCGCATCGTTCGTCTTCGGATATGTTTTGCAAGTTACAATTCGGAGACGGAGAGAAAAAAGATACGAACGCATGGCTTTATCTGCAGATGCTGCATCATCTACCCTGTCACCCAGGTTACACACTCACGGGTTGGTGGGAGCCATATCACTTTCCCATGATCAGGAAGAGTCTCTGGGGGCTCCGTCCACAGAATCCAGGCCACTCGGTCGCGGAGCATCACTCCTGGATCCTATCGGGGCATCTCAACCGCGACAGTATCGCTTGAATACTGTGCTGAGACGTGCCTTTTACCGCGTCGGCTTCTGGGCAGCTTCGTCGCCTTTCCTAACGTTTTCGCTCGTATTTACGGTCATTGGATTACTCAATCTCGGTTGGAAGAAGTTCGATGTAGAGACCGATCCGGTGAGGCTGTGGGTTGCCCCAGATTCCGAGAGCAAAATGCAGAAAGAGTTCTTTGACGATCACTTTGGGCCGTTCTACCGCGCCCAGCAAATCTTCGTCACAAACGCTCCGAATCTATCCATGGAAAACCACAGCAACGTGTCACTTATGTCTGTCCAACCTGGCGTCCTTTCTTACAAGCATCTTGATTACTGGCTCAACGTGGAGAAAGATATCCGTGCTCTTCGTTCTTATCCGCATGGCTATCGCCTTACAGACGTATGTTTCAAGCCTGCAGGTCCGCGAGGCGCGTGCGTCGTACAATCAATTGGCGCGTGGTTTGGCAATGATTTCAGCGATTACGACGAGTTAACTTGGGCGGACCGCGTATCGCAGTGTGCACGGTCTCCGGTCGACTGTTTACCTGATTTCCAGCAGCCGCTTGGTCCGCAATACGTGCTTGGTGGTGTACCTGAGAGCACACAAGGCACCCCATCATATTTGGAGGCCGAGGCATTCGTAGTCACATACGTGATATCGGACTCTCTGGACACCGTTGAGCGATCGAAAGCTATGGAATGGGAAGAAGCGCTGAAGGATTATTTGCTTGATCTAAGCGAAAGAATCCCATCGGAGGCTGGCATACAGATCGCATTCTCGACAGGTGTCTCACTCGAGGAGGAAATCAGCAAGAGCTCCAACACAGATATGAAGATCGTTGTTCTCTCATATCTTGCGATGTTCTTCTACGTATCCTTGACGCTGGGCAATGGAATTGCGGGGCGAGAGGAAGAAGGCCTGGTGGCTTCACTGTCACAATGGGCTCAAAACTTTCCTCTATTTTTCAGACGAAGAACTGTCGTATCATCTTCAGTATCCATCGACTCACGGACCATACCGCGTATTTTCCCCCGTTTGCCTCGCAACCTTTTTGTGAACTCCAAGTTCACACTTGGTCTTTTTGGAATCGGACTAGTCATCCTCTCCGTGTCCTCCTCAGTCGGGTTTTTCTCCTTGATTGGAGTGAAAACAACCTTGATCATCGCCGAAGTTATCCCATTCCTCGTCCTAGCCGTCGGTGTCGACAATGTTTTCATCTTGGTGCACGAGCTTGATCGCCACAACTTGCTGCATGGTGCAAATGCAACGGTGGCATTGCAAGGCGGCAGTTTGCCGATGCCACGTTCGCCCACTCAATCTCATCGTTCACCATTTGAGTCTACTCAGGAGAACTCGGTAGATGGCGGATCCCTGCCGTTGTTCCTGTCTCCAGAGGAGCGCGTTGCACGGACGCTGGCGAAGATAGGTCCGTCAATTTTACTCAGCACAGTTACGGAGACCGTGGCATTCGCATTGGGAGCTTTGGTTCCAATGCCAGCTGTACGGAACTTTGCACTCTATGCCGCCGGTAGTGTGCTTCTGAACGCATTGCTGCAAGTTACAGTATTTGTCAGTGCACTTGCGATCGACTTAAAGCGAGTTGAGGTGAGTAATGATTGATCATGCGTGGCTCAGCTACACCACAATTTATAGGCTAGCCGCGTCGATTGCTTCCCTTGCACGCGATTCCCATCCCGTATTGCGCTTCCTGACGTTCCGGTAGGGTTAGGCACAGTTGCCCGTTTCATTCGCAGGCACTATGCACCATTTCTCTTGCAACCAGTTGTGAAAGGCGCTGTTCTCATCGCATTTGCTGGGCTATTTGTGCTATCTGTGATATCTATACAACATATCGAACTTGGTCTGGGTGAGCGGCATTTGTAATCTGCTCAATTCTCCACTGAGATATCGCATTAGACCAGAGGCTTGCTTTGCCTTCAGATTCATACCTGAATGCATACTTTGACCACTTGGATGTCTATCTTGACGTTGGACCACCTGTGTACTTCGTCTCGCAGCAAATTGATGTCACTCAACGAGCAGGTCAGCAAGAGCTTTGTGGTCGTTTCACCACTTGTGATGATTTCTCGATTGCCAATCTTCTGGAGGCTGAACGCAAGAGGCCCGAAGCTTCCTTCATCTCCCAGCCGACTGCTTCTTGGATCGACGATTTTCTCAAGTGGCTTGACCCCGCTATGGAATCTTGCTGTCGCGTCCACAAAGCTGATCCTTCGAAATTCTGCAGCCCTACAGACTCCGAGAGGCTATGTCGGCCATGCCTGTATGGGCAAGATCCTGCATGGAACATTACTATGGTCGGACTTCCTGAAGGGGAAGAGTTCATGCGCTATCTCGATCGATGGCTCATCTCTCCGACCAACGAAGATTGTCCCCTCGCGGGAAAAGCGTCGTTTGGAACAGCCCTTGCACTTGACCACGCTGGCACGAGCGTCGTTGCATCACATTTCCGCACATCCCATACTCCGCTAAGGTCCCAGGCGGACTTTATCCACTCGTTTGAAGCCGCACGCCGCATAGCAGACGAGATCTCAGACTATATTGGGCACAAGGTCTTCCCGTATTCTCTCCACTACGTATTCTTCGACCAGTATGCCCATATCGTTGCCATCACACAAGAAATTCTTGGACTAGGGCTAGCGGCGGTGTTGATCGTCACCGCGCTGTTCCTTGGTTCATGGAGGGTTGGGTCCATCGTCACGGGCGTTGTTGCGTTTACCGTCTTAAACGTGATGGGTGTGATGGCGGTATGGGGCATCAATCTGAATGCAATTAGCTTGGTAAACCTTGTCATCTCGCTCGGTATTGCGGTGGAATTCTGTGCACATATCGCGAGGGCATTCATGAGCGCAGGACCTAGCTTACCAGCGGATTATCCGGCGGGACAGAAAGAGAGGGATGAACGGATGTGGACTGCGTTGGTCGATGTTGGTCCTTCGGTAAGGTGTTTCTGCGAAGAGCTTACTGGTGAGCTGACGGACAATTGGATTCCCTAGGTTCTCTCCGGAATCACGTTTACAAAGCTCATTGGAATGTCTGTCCTAGCGCTAACCCGTTCACGGCTTTTAGAGGTGAGACCTACTTATGAGTTAACCATGTTTCTTGGCCACTGACTAGTTATTAGATTTACTACTTCCGCATGTGGGTAACTCTGATAATTTCTGGAGCCCTACATGGTTTGGTATTTTTGCCAGTGGTACTGAGCATTGCGGGGGGTCCAGGCTTTGCTCAACAGGAGTTGGATGAGGAGTGGATGTCTAATGCCATCAGGAATGATGCCGAGTATGGGTGAGCA
Source organism: Baorangia bicolor (assembly GCA_038093395.1). Classification (NCBI taxonomy): domain Eukaryota; kingdom Fungi; phylum Basidiomycota; class Agaricomycetes; order Boletales; family Boletaceae; genus Baorangia; species Baorangia bicolor. Next base: position 17 of record JBBPSC010001154.1, on the reverse strand, counting down.
GCCGTCCAGTTGCATCT
>JBBPSC010001153.1:0-10661 GCA_038093395.1 Baorangia bicolor | reverse complement strand
ATCTATCCCTTGGAGTTGTCCAGATTTTACCATCTGCTGAATTCGGTTTATGGCGATGTGGCCCATGCGCCGGTGCAAGAGGTTTATGCCCACAGTGGCATGTGCAGCCTCCTTTTGGTTGTCTGGAGTAACTCTTGCATGGTACAGCCCGTTCTTGTGGGTAGCAATGAGTATGGTGTTCCGATCCTTCTGAACATAGCACATGTCAGAACCAGCCGGAAAGGCTGTGGAAAGACCAGCTGAGGCAAGCCGATTTACCGAGATAAGGGAAATTCAGAACTCTGGAATCAGAAGAACATTTGATAGGACTATCTCATAGTTGCCTTCAGAGGTTTGTGATGTGAGTGGTACTGTTCCTATTCCTATGGCCATTGTGTCAGAGTTGTCGCCAAGGGTTACTGGACGAGGAGGGTGTAGTGGTCAGTATGTTCAGAACCAGGAGCAGTGGGGAACAATGTGTGAAGATGCTCCAGAGTCAATGATTAGTGTATTTCTCCCACTATCCTCAGGTTCAGACGACAAGTAAGCATGAATGCATTGCATTGCCGAATCGGATATACAATGGTTTGCCACATTTGCAGTCTCGGGAGGATCAGGTGGATCCTCTACCACATTTGCCTTATCCTTCCCTTTCTTTGACTTTCTGAATCCACCCTTTCTCAGCTCAGTGACCCACTTCTTGTAAGTGTTGCAATCACTGGTGTTGTGGGTCGTGGAGAGGTGATGTTTACACCAAGCAGAAGCATTTGAAGGGCGAGATGAGGGTTTGGTGCTTCTGGCTTGGGAGGCTTTCAGCGCCGACTCGGAATGCCCGGAAGGGAATAGTTGGAAGTCTTCAGAAGTGATTTGGGTTTCTATGGAGTCGAATGTGAGTTTGCTCTCTTCCACCGTGTTCATGACAGAGGATTTGAACATTTCCCATTCTGGAGTTTTGGGAAGGGAGTTCAAGAGAATGAAAGAGAGGACTTTGTCGTCGAGAGAGAATTGCATCCCAGCAAGGCGGGATTCGACTGTTCGGAGTGCAGAGATGTGTTCAGAGACAGCAGAGGTCCCATCCCACGTGCTGCTGAAGAGTTGTTGGAAAAGGTAGAAGGTGGAGGAAATGTTTGGAGTTTCATGAAGTTTCACGAGGGCATCAAAGAGTTCTTTGGAGCTGATCTCCTTACGTGTTTTCATCAGGAGGGCATCTGAGATGCGCAGTTGGATGATGCTGTGGGCCCTCTCATCACGTTCCTGCCATGCGCGAACATCGGAGGCAGTGATCAGGGTTGACACAACAGGTTTTACGTCAGTCCCTGCAACCACACCAAAAACTTTTTCAGCCCAAAGTTTTGCCGAGATCCAAACCTTCCAGATTTCGTAATTGTTTGGTCCAGTGAGGATTTCTTCTGTGCGGACAGTGTCTGAGGGAGACATGGTGCAGAAGGAGTATGCGAGTTTGAGATGAACTGGAGGTGAGTTCTGAAAAGAACCAGTATGCACTGAGGGATGTGCGAGATGGGATTGAGTCGTCACTAAGTGCTGCTGTTTAGCTTGTGCCAACAGGGCTCACAACCTGACAGAATCTAGAAAGAGGGCAGGAGTTGCCCAAACTACAGATATTAGCTAGAGATAAAAACTAAGTAAAAAGTAACTCACCTCAGCCGCTGCCCAGATGGGTGGAAACGACTGAGGTGCTTGTAAGCCAAGTGGAAATATATATGTATGCTATGGGCGAAGGTATGCTCGTATTAGTCACCTGCAATGTTAGGATAGTGAACCTGAAAGAAGAATTTAAAGTGTAGTAATGTATGAAGTAACATAAAAGATTAAGCGAACCTGATGCTTCCGGTGCTTCCAGTGCTTCCGAAAAAGCGCGGGAATATTCTGGAAGTGGCTCCGACGCTTCCGAGCCTTCCGAGCCTTCCAGAGTTTCGGAAGCATGGGAATTTTTGGAAGTACCTTCAGAACTGCAGTTCCAAGTTTGGAACTCGGAGCTCCAAACTTCGGAACTTCGGAAGCAATCACTATTGTTAAATACTGTCACAATGCAAAGAGCCAGCAACAGTGAAAAAGCCGCAAGAAGTGGAGTGTCGGTCCACCAGGTCACGCAAAGCGCCAGTCCCTACAGACATCCTTGTGCACACACCAGAGCAGAAGACACCATGGAAGTGCAAGGCTGGGGAAACCAGCCAACAGCCTGCAAAGAAATGCAAATAATTATCATTTGAATTGGTGATATACTTCATTGTTGAAAGCTTGTAGTTATTGTGCTGTTATGTATATACAATGTGATAGTCAAAAATAATACATTTACTGCAAAGATACAACTATGTTTTGGGGAGCACTGGAACGACAACATCCTCCATGTCACATTCAACCCCATGTGCTTCCGCTGCTACCTGGTCACTTGCTTCCACCCCAGTGTGTGCTTCTGCCTCCAGGCCTCCAGCCTGCACCAATACTTCCTAAAGTGGATGCACTGCATTTTCATATTGAGGGAGCTGTTCACAATCCAATGGGCACTTGGCTGGTGGTGCTGCTGCAGGCACTTCATGCATTGCCTCCATAGCCACCACTCCTGGCAACACTCTTACTCCCTCTGCCACATCATGCTCTGAGGGAAGGACAGCTCACCTGGGTTCTCCTTCTCCACAGTCACATGCACAGTGCCAGCACCTATCTCACATGCTTCATGGTCTGCTATGATTACCTGGGCTACATCTACCTGCAGTGCCTCCTCCACTGGGTGCTGCTCTTGTGGCACCATAGTGCCGCTTGTGTCGTGTGCTTGGGGTGCCCCTTCCTGCAGCACAGGCGCTGTCTCCCCTCCAGCAAGTGCCACTGGCAGTGCCTTCGCAGCGCACTCCTCCTCCAACTCATCCTCTGGTCCGTTATTGGCATCTGAGGTTTCTTCATCGTCCTCTGTGATGCCATCTTCTGTGGAGAGGGTGGTGATAAGGGGCACTGAGGAGCCACGTGACAGGTCTGGTGGTAATGAGGACCCATGCCTATGGACAGGTGATACCCATAGGAGCTGGCGCTGTGGGGCAGGGATTGTGCACCAGCGCAAGGGTGCATTGACAGCGATAGGGATCCATGAGGGCGTGGGATCAGCATGACGCAAGGTGCTGATGGGATGGAGGGGTGAGTTGTGATCAGAGAGGGGCGCAGGGGGGTTGGCAGGGGGTGTGTCTACTGCCATTGCACCTGGTGCAGTGGAGGGAGATGGGGAACGGGATGGGATGGGATAGGGGGGCGCATTGGTGTTGGATGTTGCTGCAAGGGGCATGGAAGGGGGCGTGTCCACGTCCATTGTGCCAGGCGTGGTGACATAGATGGGAAGCAAACCTGGAAGGGGGGCACGAGCCCCACATTCCTGCTGCCAGTGGGTGTGCTTGACACGTGAAGACATGTTGCCTCCACTACGTGCCCGAGAGAGCCCAAGTGCTGCTCCACCTCATGGATGCATGCTACTGCTGCCCTAAAGTCCTCTTGCAGGACTTGGTGAGCATGCAGGAGAGCATCATGCTCTTCTCTGGACACCAGGCACTCACCATTCAGCATATATGCTGAGCCAGGAGTGGGGGCTGTGTGGGGTTCAACAGGCGCAGTGGATGGGGAGACAAGTTGTCGCCCAGGGATGCACCTGGGATGGCATTGCTGGGAAGGACCAGCTACAGGCAGTTCTGGGCGTGGTTGCATGGGCAAGGAGAAATCAAGTTCTGTTAAATAGTTGTTAATTTCATTTGTATGCCAAGTGTCAGGGACTTACTTTTGGTGCCACGGTGCAGGCCCAACTTGATGGATGGAAGTGTTACGAGTGTAGCGAGTACACACAAGAGGAGGGTTACGAATGTAGATGAAGGAAGCCCGACTTCGGATGCAAGTGGCGACTATCCGAAATTTTCCTCTTTCTACCCGTTTTCTCTCATTTTTCACAGACTATTATGTAATATTGGCTTACATCATAGCTAACTCTTAGCTAACCCTTATCTGATCTATCCGCAGATCTCCTTCTTCACTCTTCACATCTCGGATCTTACATCTGCGATCCTCCTGTCTTTCTTCCATTTCATCTATTCTTATTCATCCTCGTTGCACACAGCCCACATGTAGCTTCTCTTCCATTCCTGTGATCAGGCAGTGCATACTTCCATTCTACATCACGCATGTCTTACACATGTCGTGCTTCTCCCCACCTCCTATCGCGTTCTAGCCAGGTCTAGCTCGCCTCGTTGTAGTTATGTCATAGCTATGTCATGCCTCGCACAGGCCTCATGTACTTGTAGTATAGCACTATATAAGCTGGGGCCTTGGGACAGAATTGCCAGTCGATTCTTCTCTAGCCTTAGTATTGTCAATGGACATACTCTGTTAAGGAAAGTTCAAAGCTAAGACAGTGCTATTGACGAGTACCTCCAAACCTCGTTAACGGTCTCTCTCAGTCGAAGACTACTTTACATCATCGCGAGTTCCTCTCTCTCCTCTTTGACTCATTCCTCCACCCTTTGCGTCTTAGGGTTAGGTCTTATTGTTTGGGTTGTCATTCCACATCCCCATACAACTCATCCAGTTATCCACGGCCGTTACAGGAAGTTTTTCAGTGGTGGCTGGTGTGTCATCAAACACACACAATAGAGGACATGGTCACTTTGCTGGGAGTACAATGAAAGGGCACGGGGGAAGGTCTGATCCTAACTTCTTCAATGCTGGTCAGGGAAGGGATTTATTGTGGGAGGGCTGGGGGCGATCACAAGATGGCGCTCTGCTTGCGACCTGAGTGTGCTTTGTGGGTGGTGGTCAGTCTGCACTCTTGCATTGGTGCCTTTCTCCAGGTGGCCACAATGGCATGCATCCCTTTACAGCATCAAGCCAGGAGCACCGTCGCCTCCTCTGGCAACACCACTTGCAGGCGCCGTTGAGGTTGGTGGGGTTGGGGATGCATGAATCTTCCTTGGCGATGCACAGATCACATGGGCCATCTCGGTGTGGTGGTGGGGCCACACTTCATGCCCTTTTCCTGTGCTCCAGCATCTTGGTGGAGTGGGATGAGCACATAGTGGATGATGGAGGCCTGGAGGAAGAGGGCCTATGATGTGAGATGTTCTCCTTCTCATTGTTGTTGTTGTTGTTGGCGTTGTCATTGTCGTCCTCATGCGCTGGGGCCATGGGCAGTGGTTGTGGCTTGCACGTCATTACACACAGGATCTTCCATGAGGAAGGTCATCCATGCAGTGCTTCATTGTCTACCTGAGTCACCTTCATCTTCCCCTTCTTCTGGCAGTGTCGCTCCTGCTCCTTGGCCTTCTCGTTTTCATCTTCATCCTTGCCCTTGTCCATGTTCTCGTCTTGGTCCTTCTGCTTCTCCTTGTCATCATCATCATCCTTTCCTTTTTCTGCAATGTTGTCCTCTTCCTGGGGCTCATCATTCTCTTGGTCTGTGTCCTCATCCTCCTTGTCCTCCTCACTGTGCTGCTCCAACTTTACTGCCACCTGTGCAGAGGTGGACTCACCTGGCTGTGCCACAGGCACAGTGCCAGGTCACTGGTTTGCTGGCTGGCTCCAGGGATGACCAGACAAGTCTTGATGTTGCCATCACGTAATCCTCTCCCAGTCAGGGAACTGGGTGCCATCTCGACACCAGAACTGATCAACCGCGATAAGCAGGGGTGGCACTTGGTCCACCAAATGGACCACCCCTCTAACAGTTGTCTAATACTCGTTAGCCAGCCTGTATGTAATCAATAATGTAAACGGCATGACTTACCAAGGCAGGCTTGATGAGCTCCACTGCTGTAGACCACTGGTCAAAATGTGGCACATACTTCCATAGAATGCTCTCCATGAGCTCAGCTTGACTCTAGAGCACTGCTGTGACTGCGATGGAATCCATGGTATGTAGACGGGGGAATGGGGTGCATAGTGGGTTGGTGGGCGCTGTGGAAGAAGTGAACGATGCATCCAATGATGGAATTCCCACGGGTGGTGACCACTTTGAGTTTCATGACCTTCCCACATTGTAAGTGCGTGTCACACCTGCCAAAAAAGTCCAACAATGGCTCCGTGGTGCCTCCCAACATTCCATGCACCTAGAACACAACTAGACATGCCTCCCTATGCAATCTGACAGCCGAAAAGTTCGATTCACTTGCCACGGTATGCTGGCCCCCTTTCAATTGCTCATCATAGTAACCCTTCTGTAGCCAAAATCTATATGTTGTTCATCGGAGGGTCGTCATCATCAGTGGATCCTGTTGCTCCACCAAAACCAGAGGTGAAGGTGACACCTTCCAACCCTGCAGCCAAATGACGCATCAGCTCTGCACATTCTGGTCGCATTGTGTCCCATCCAGCAAAATCTGCAAAGGTGAAAGTGAGACATGATCACGTGGAGGATATGGAGGTGGACTCGCCATGTAAGGATGACTTGTACACCTATACTGTACACCCGACTGACATGATCTTGTCACAGATGCAGAGGGTTCTGGTGACCTATCTGACATACCAACTCTGCAGGCTCCACTTGGAGTGGCACTCATCCACACGCCAAACGAAGATCAAGGAGATCTCTCAGACATACACATTCCTGTCGCACCATCTGGGGGGCCATCAAGAATAGTTGCTGAAGAGTATCAAGGTGACCCATCCATGATATATATTCCAGCTGGGCCATCAGGGGGGTCATCAAGAACAGTCACTGGAGAGTATGAAGGCGACCTCAGCGACATCCATGTTCTGCAATTACCAGCGCCCAGTCCACCCTCAGGAATGCAATCATGTGCCACAATGGAAGAAGAGTATAGAGGCGACCTCAGTGATATCAAGGTTCCACAACCACAAGTGTCCCATCCGCTTGCAAGAAGGCAATTGAGCAACACAATGGAAGAAGATTCACATGACTTTGTAAATGTCCATCCAACTCTCCCATCACCTGCACTATGTCCTTTACTTGGTGTGTATCCAGTAGAGGCGCTAGCCCTGCACAAGAGTGCTGAGCGCTGGCATGAGCGCACCCTCCTCCAACTGCGATTGAATCCATGGGGTAAGTGCCCTGTTGACTTCTTGTCTTGCCCCCTAATCGGTGTTCTGCAATGCCAATATCATGTCATGTTGGTTCTATGGGAGGTCGAAATGCTGCACACACGCTCTGTGCCTTACAGTGAGCAGGCAGATGCCCCCCTTCAGTGGGCAGTCATAGAATATGAGTGATGATATGCCAATATTTGCCATCTGTGGCAGAGTGTATTGGTGTGGCAAAGGAGACTACTGGACAGGATGGACATAATAGAGTGCCAGCGTAATAATTTATACCATGTATTGGACATGTAACTTTGTCTATTGATTGCTACAGTTCCACAACTGCATACCTCTTAAGAGTGCCTAGCCTCTGGCATATCCCAGTGGGTGTGCCGATGTGTAGTGCAGAAATATCCTGGTGGGCCACCCTATGTGCAGCACATAGCCTCCCACATATTGTGCTAGGTCCCCACACGTGCTATATATCCCAGTCGCGCCCCCCCGTGCATAGCACACACCCTCTGAAATACCCTGGTGGGCCCAGCATGTAGAGTGCATACTATCCGAAAGTCTGGGTGCCCCCCCCTGTATAGCGTACACACTCTGATATACCCACCCACATACAGCGCATGCGCTGTTAGATATACATGTGGGCCCCCTGTGTATGGTGCATAGCCTCCCACATATCCTGGGTGGGCCCATGTGCATATAGACTCTGAGATACCCTGGTGGGCCCATCCATGTATATTGTGCACGGTGTGAGATACACAGGTGGCCTGCACGTGTATAGCATCCACACTCCGAGATGCTCTGGTGGGCCCATGTGTGAATAGCGCATGTGCTGCGAAATACCCTATTGGGCCCACTTGTGTATACTGTACATGCTCTGAGATACCCTGGTGGGCCCACTCATGTATAGCATGCACAGTGTGAAATACCATGGTGGGCCCAACTGTGTATAGTACGTAGCCTCCCATATACCCTGGTGGGCCCACTCGTGCATAGTGTCCATGCTCCGAGATACCCTGGTAGGCCCACTGCATGTACAGCCCACGCGATCATAGATATCCTTGTGGGCCTGCCTGTTTACAGTGCATGCCTTCCAAGATAGCCCAGTGGGCCCACCCGTATTATAGTGCATAAACTCATATATGCTGGTGGGCCCCGTGTACCCTCATGATATCTAGAATTGCATCTGCTGTACATGGGTGGGCCCACCAGGGTATTTCACAGTGTGCATGCCATGCACAAGTGGGCCCACCAGGGTATTTTGCAGCATGCATGCTATACACAGCTGGGCCCACCAGGGTATTTCGCAGTGCACACACCATACATGGGTGGGCCCACTCTACATCTAACATCGCATGCGCTGTACACACATAGGCCCACCAGGGTATCTCACAGCATGTATGCTATGCATGAGTGGGCCCACCAGGGTATTTCGCAGCGCACATGCTATGCGTGAGTGGGCCCACCAGGGTATTTCGCAGCATGCACGCTATATGTGGGTGGGCCCACCTATATATCTCACACCATGTGCACTTTACACGGGCGGGCCCACCAGTATATCTAACACTGCATGCAGGCCCACCAGGGTATCTTGGAGTGCGCACACTATGTGAAACAACCCAAAAAGCATAATGCTCAAAGGTTGCACTAAAACACTTAGACTTGGAGGGAAGAGGAGAAGATGAGGCTACTCTGATCTTTGAGGGGAAAAGACCAAGAGAACTAGACTGAGTTCTCTGGCCATCTATTGAGGGTTTATATACTACATGGTTGTGTACACCTGTGTACGTCTAATCTACGATATAGTGGGGCATGTGCATAAGGCATGGTGTGGAAACATAGCCATGGAATGGAAGAGAAGCATGACATGAGGACCACATGAGGATATGGCAGAATGGAACATAAGAAGCATGGCATGCGTACAACGCATGTAGAATGGAAGGAATAATAACCTGCATGGTGATGAGGTGAAAAGGTGAAACCGTGCTAGATGAAAGAGGATCTTAGATCCGGTAGAAGTAAGCATTCATTGCGCGAAAAGTTCTAAGTCCAAAAGATTAGATAGAGCGTTCACGATAGTTAGATGATTAGATCTGATAAGATCACGTGACGCGATAAGATAAGATTGAAAGATAAGATAAGGGAGAAAAATGTTAGACCCGTAACACTATGTGCGAGTGGGCCCACCAGGGTATCTAAAAGTGCATGCACTATGCACGTGTGGGCCCAGCAGGGTATGTGGGAGGCTATGTGCCATACATGGAGGGCCCACCTGTATATTTACCAGGGCATGTGCGGTACAAGGGGTGGGCCCACTGGGATATTTTGGAGTGCACACACTATATGTGGGGAGGCCCACCCAGATTTTTGGAGTGTATGTGCTGTACATGGGTGGGCCCACCCAGATATTTTGGAGGGTGTGCACTATACACAGGGGGGCCCAGTGGAACATCTGGAAGGCTATGTGCTGTAGATGATGGGCCCCCTATGTACAGCACATACCTTCCAAAGGTCCTGGTGGGCCCACCCATGTATGGCACATAGTCTCCTAGATATCCCAGTGGGCCCCCTATGTACAGCACATACCCATCCAAAGATTCTGGTAGGCCCACCTGCCCACCCACCTACAGCGCATGCCCTCTGAGATAGCCCAGTGGGCCCTCCCATGTATAGCACATACCCTTGAACAACACTTCCAAATATCCCAATGGGCCCACCTGTGAGCAGCGCTGGTTCCCCTGCACATCTCAGTGGGCCTACTCATGTGTCATTGGTGTCTTGGATTCTTACCCAGTGGGCCCACCCGTTACCGCACCCAGAATATAACCTAGCAGCCCACTCATCTATAGTATTTGTCCTATGTACAATTCAATGCGCAGGCCCATCTGCCCATGTTCCACCATCCCTGACTCAACCACTGGGCCCACCCTAGGGTGACCATGTGCAACACGATATTGTCAACTCAGGGTGACTGTGTGGATCAGAAAATATAACTATATGGGCTCGTTTTCACTGGTATGTATGTGCACTTTCTTGTACTGACTTTTTTTTTAGGTTGCGATTTGAGTCATCCACATCAATGCAGTGGGTCAACATATTCAGTAGGTGACCTGAGGTATGCAGGAGGTGGTGTGGACAGCCTAGGTATGTTGTCTGTCATGTGCTTGCACCATCTGTGCCAATCTCCCTTGTTTTCAATTAGTGACTTCATTTCAACTCATTTCAAGTCGTAACATGTGCTGCTCATTGTGCCATCCATCCAGCACCCTTTCCCATCATATCTGGCACCATTCCCATCACTAGTGTTGGTAAGGGCCTGGCTTGGCCTGAAAGCCCTGGCTTGGGCCTGGGCCTGGAAAAATCTCAGGCCAGGCTCTGAATGTGGGCCTGGGCCTGGGCTGGCTTGGGCCTGGCCTAGGCCAGGGCCTACCATAGGGAAACATGCAAATGATGATTTCGATCATTTATAGCCTGAGAACTCTTGCAATTGTGCCTCTATAGTTAATACATCTAAAAGCTCCAAAATCCAGCTCAAATCATCTATTTCCTTTTAACAAGTATAATTAGTATTTAAAATATCAGCAAACTAATCCTCATCCTGGCTAGAGCTGGACAGAAAGTGTGAAAAAAATACTGCTTATAAACCAGCCTTG